>JAEDXY010000093.1:0-125000 GCA_019395295.1 Osmanthus fragrans
TTGGGTGATTAAACTAAAGCGACAAATTAAAGAGGGAAGAAATTATTTGGTGAAAAAGTTTTGGAGGCAACGAAAGGGGAGAAACTTACGTGGGTGTATTGAGGGTTTTTAATTTCTGAATTAGGTTTGTATTTTTTCTTTTTCGTTCATTTATCTTTTCAAACGTGGGTAATTCAAATAGGGGCTAAATATGAGGAAAAAAATCAAAAAATTTTCCCTCTAATTATTAGCCTACAAATATGTGAAATATTTTTGTCAGTCAAAAAATATATCGTGTCCGTCAAACATTTTGTTGGGAGAAAATATAAATTTTTGAGGGCTCAAATCCTCTAATATTGAAAATTTCGAAGCAAATTATAGCCATATAAAAAATCATTTTTGTGGAAAAAAATGAACTTTCCCTACAAATCTCAATTTGTCTATGGAAAATTTGTAGGGAACGTATAAATTTCTTGTATATAAATTATAGCCCTACAAAAAGTCACTTTTGTGGGAAAAAATGAACTTTCCCTACAAATCTCAATTTGTCAATGAAAAATTTCTAGGGAAAATATAAATTTCTTGTAGTGTATAGTCATCAGCTGGTCGTTAATTCACCGTCGATGAAAGTCTATATTAGTGACCAAATCACAGGTGGTCGCTAAATGTAGCAACCGATATATGGTCGATAAAGTCTCTTTTTGGTGGCTAATAATAGTAAAGACCGGTTGATTTGTAACTGCTACAACTGAAATATGGTCAGTAAAAATCATCAATAAAAGCTCTTACCATTTTAAGTAACTAGTATGTGGTCGTTGATGGTTCACCACCAGTGACCAAACATACTGTATAATTATATTACAATGTCCACAACCAACTCAAAAGTGGTTTGCTATATCTTAACATTCAGAGACCAATATGTGGCCGGTAAAGCTTCACAAATAGCGACCAACATGTGGTCAATGGATAGTGCTACTTTCTTGGATCAATCATTAGTTGGTGAATACTGGTACCTTTCATGGGCCAATTCTTGGTCACTGAATGGACAACTTCATTGACCAATCGTTGTTCGCTAAAGGTACATATTGGACGACCTAGTGTTGGTCGTTGAACGGTTTCCTTTTATCAATCTTACTATTCGTACAAAAGAGATTGACAGAAGACTCACAATGAGGAGTCCCACTTTTATTTTTGGACTTTTTTATTCCCACAGGACCCACATGCATGTAAGTGGATGTCAACATCTTCTGTACAATGAGCTTTATTCTTCCTTTATTATGTAAACATCAGCAAAAAAAACTTGGTCAGTCAGTGTAAAAAAATATTCGTATCTTCCAACAACCAATATTTGGTTGCAGAAAAATATTTACCAACCAAATCTGATTATTGAATGGTTGTATGTGTCAGTAAAATACTTGTAATAACCAATATTTTTTGTCCCTGCCCTTATTTATTCCAATATTCCAATTGGACTTTAAAAAACCACAAATTTGAAATTAACAATATCGAAAATAAGAACAATAATGAAATTAACAAGAAACATGTTGCTACAAAAGGAAAATAACTGCACATATAATAAGTACTAATAGTCGTTGCATAACCCTAAATGTTATTTAACCACAATAAGATAAAAAAAAATTCCTAGTAACTTCAACAATATAATCACATTACTTCAGCATCAATTGTGGGCTGTGGAAGAGGCAGATCTCTGTTTTGTAGGAGGATGTTGACTCTAATTCATTCGTGCAACAAGGTTCTTGACAAGTAATGTCTGTTCTTCGAGACACAGCGTAAGCTCTGTAATAGCACGGTCCTTCTCATTACCTCATTGTGTAAGAATTTCCAACTCTTGCATAAATCTAGAAGGAGCAGTGTATGTGGTGTAATGTGATTTGTGAGGAATACGTCGAATCCCAGAAGTAGTCCCAACACTTCTACCAATAACTTGAGCATATATTGTTGCTTCATCCTCTATTCATGCTTGTGATTGTTGCAACTCCACCATCTTTTTCTGTTATACAATACCAAAAAATATATTGGTGTAATAATCTTACGTACTGCGACTCAACTGGTTGGATATCTTATCCTTTTTTCCTTGTAGCACTGCGACGATTTTTAGGGACGGTGGTGGCATGACTGAGGGGGACGATGGTGATATTTGAATGTATTTTCTTCAGTATCAATACATAATAGAGAACGATGATATACTAGAGAAGAAAAGAGATTTTTCGATGGTGGGCATTAAATACGACGACTATCCGAATTTTGGTCGGATTCAACTACATAGGCAGAGGCTAAACGTGTGTTTTGGAGCTTTGATGTTTAGGATTATGTTGTGATTTTGATTTTATCTACAATTATCCTTTTTGGGTCGTCATTGTAGTTGTTACGGTTCCATTGGGTCCCACCACATGTCAGACAAAAATAACCCCACGCTGACAAATTGATTTCATATGGCCGAACTGAATGGGTTTATCCGAACTGAAGCGTCTTCACCCACAGCAGAATCAGACTTATCTGCACTCCATAACGGATGCAAAGGCCCGCACTCAGCCTCTACAACTCATCACAAGCCTGCCCTGCCTTGTCTCTACCAAGATCTTCCGTACAAAGATCTTTCCAAGTCAAATTCCTGACTGATTGATGGGACGTGTGGCAAGCTCAAATGGTCAATTCAGCCGCATTCGCCAGAACATTTAATAATCCGCTAACCTATGGATTGACAGGGTAATGCCTAGGATAGGACGACTCGTAAGGACCTGGTGCCACGTGTCTCCTCATCCAACGACTCTCTTATTCCGATCCTTAGTATAAATACCCCCACTTTGTTTCAGAAGAAGGATTCGGAACTTTTACTTGATCACTATAAGTTATCCTCTCCTTTGATTTATATACACTTTACCACTTTCGTATTTTCCTCGATCACATCTCGGCGATTATTTGACCGCCGATGACCTCTTCCCGATTGACGGAAAACTGACTTGACCGTCGAAGTGCTCGTGGTCGCCTCCACCTCCCCCGGGAAAGGGCCACGCGTGACATCACTTGCTACCGTGTGCAGGGAAGAACTGATTCTAAGATTTTATCTGTTGACGGCTCGAAGATCCATTTTTTGAGGTCAATAGATTGACGCCGTCTGTGGAAAACTAACTTTAACCACGAGTTTTCCACCAAAAAGCTTGCTCGAATATCCGGTTGATATTCTACCTTGAAAAAGAGATTTATTCTTAAAAAAAATTGGAAGCTGCGCATTGAAACTTACTCTCTACCACTTCGGACCATGAGTTCTGAAGAAGATATAGATGTAAGAAGAACTAGGGATATCTCTAAAGAAGAGATCATCTGGACCAATGTCACGCACTAAAGGCCTCACCACCGATGTTGCAGAGGTACTATGACTGTCGCACTACTGACTGTCGAGGTGGGTCGTATGGCCGCGGACATGAGGAACATTGCAGCCTAAAATGCTGCCATGAAAGAACTCCTCATGTAGGTACAAAACCAAGGCGGTCTTCAACCACCGCAAAATCAACAGGCTCCAAGACGATCCGAAGCAGAAACCAATAGAAGGGGTCATTGGAGTCCCCAGGAGGAAGTCACCCTTGAAAGAGAGGTGGGAATGGACACCTCCAATTATACAACCACCCCGGTTGAGGGCAGCCCTGCTGGAGAGAATATTTTTCCTCTAGAATATGAAGAGTGGCCACAAAGGTCCTCAAGCATTTTTAACCGAATCGGACGGATGCCTAGAAATAGGGATCAGTCCACTCACCAAACGGTCCGGCCCCAAGAGCACATCCAAAGCCGAGGAGACCAAGCCCCTTCACCTTGAAATAGATGAGAGAGTCAAAAATTGGTAGATCGGGAAAACCAAGGTGAATCTGCACATCAGCATCATTCTGTAGCGGATGGGAATGATTCAGACGAGCTGTGCAGATCTTACGAGCTGAATGATGACGATGACAATCTCCCCTTCTCTAGGAAACTTCGCAGTTTCCCCATGCCACAAACTTTGTCCCTCCCAAAATTCTGAAGTATGAAGGAATGGAGACCCGGAGAAATACCTTAACAAATACAAAACACAGATAAGCCTCCGATGCGCCACCCCAACTCTGAAATGCAGGGCATTTCACTTGACGCTATACGGTGCAACTGAAGTGTGGTATAGCAGGTTGGCACCACTCAGAATAAGAAGTTGGCCAGACCTGGAAAGGGCTTTTCTGAACCAGTACTTATCAAGGAGAAACCGAGAAGCGCCAATCCAGCGCCTACAGGACATAAGGCAAGCAGCGGGGGAGACTATGAAAAATTACCTTGCCTGCTTCACCGATGAAATTACTTACTGTGAGCAGGTAACAGATAAGGAGGCTCTATCAGCCTTGAAGGGTGGATTGAACATGAACACCTTATTCTGGAGAGATGTTCGAAGCAAGAATCCAACAACGTGTGATGCGTTGGTAGAAATGATGATGATAGAGATTGTTAACGAAGAAATGATCGACCATAGGAACAGGATGGCACAGGGACTTCCCCTGCTCCAAAGGCAAATCGGCAGGGGTCCAACATCTCAAATGGTAACCCAATGGATGTAGGCCGAACACACTATAGCTCCCATTTCGGGACAAGCACTGGCCACAGCCACTCTGAACATTGTGCCGACTCTGGCCTACGAAAATGTTGAACCCAATGCCAACAACCCAACTAGGAACGCTAAACGACCCTCAACATTTAGAAATAGAGGAAAAGGCGGTGGGCCTACAAATAGGCCTCAAGAGGAGACGCAACCATATTGCACTTTCCACCATTTTTATGGCCATGACACAAAGGATTGTAAAGATGCCAACAGGCCAAGAAGCAACCCGAAAAATGCAAGGGAAAACCGAAACTGAAACCGGGACGATGTGTCAAGACAAAGATCCCCGAGGAGAGAAGAGAGGTGACATTCGCTTCGAAATGAAAGAAATCAAGAAAGGGAAAGGCCCAGAGGTGGACAGCACCCTAGAAGGTGCCCTTCCATCGCGGATGAGCGTTGACCCATCCGTGAGATCGACACAATCATTGAGGGGACCTACTTGGATGGCGAAACCAAGAATGCCCAAAGAAATTACACTAGGAAGGCCAAGGATCTACCTATGGCCAGCTATATGGTTAGCCAATCCCAAAGGGGAGGGGCTGTAAAACCAATCTCATTCACCCAAGAGGACGCAGCTGGCGTACATTTTTCGCACTGTGACGCTCTAGCGGTTAGAGCTGTGGTGGCCTGCAATGAGCTGAAAAAATGGAAGGGATAAGATTACCCTGGCTGTTGAGATGGGAACCGACCCCCAAGTGGCACACCATTTCATGGAATTCCTTGTTGTGGACCACCGATCCGCATACCACGGGGTGTTGGGAAGACCTGCCCTAAAAGAATTGTGGGTCGTCACTTCCATTCATCCTTATGTATAAAATTTCCTACTGAAAGAGGAATTACGACTGTTAGAGGCGATCAGATGGGCTCCAGGGAATGCTACCTCAGTTCCCTAAGAAAAATCGAACCACGAGTTAACATGGTACTCCACGTCGATGAAATGGTAGAGGCCCCTGAAGAAGGACAACCTCTCATTCAAGATGTCGAGATAGCAGAAGCCAGACCCGAAACATCCTTGGAAGAATTAGACCCACGGATCATTGAATCAAAATCACAAACTGCTTCGATGGAGGAGCTCAAAAATTTACCAGTTGACCTACAGGATGCGTCAAAGGTCCTACAAGTAGGAAAAGAACTGGAGGAAGGAATGAAGGAGGAGTTGAAAAACTTTCTCTGAAGAAATGTGGATGTCTTCACCTGGAAACACGAAGACATGGTTGGAATAGACCATTTACAGATCGATCCGAACTGCAATCCTCATAGGTAAAAGAAAGGTCATTGAGCAACGAAAGGTACGAGGCCCTGAAGGAAGAGGTGGAGAAACTAATCAACAATGGCTTCATTAGGGAGGCCATATATCCAAAGTGGATTTCAAACCCCGTGCTTGTCAAGAAGCAGAATGGAAAGTGAAGGGTCTGTATCGACTTCTCCAACCTTAATTAGGCCTACCCAAAAGACAGCTTCATACTTCCCCGAATTGACCAACTGGTAGATTCAACTGCGGGGCACGAACTGCTTAGCTTTATGGACGCTTACTCCGGTTACAATCAGATCACTTTGCACCCAGGCGACGAGGACAACACCTCCTTTATTACTGACAGGGGTCTGTATTGCTACAAGGTAATGCCTTTCGAATTGAAAGATGTGGGAGCCACCTATCAAAGGTTGGTCAACAAGAATCAACATGCTTGTGAAAAGCCTCCGGGTCGAGGAACATATTAAGCATTTGGATGAAGCCTTCCGGATTCTAAAAAGATATCAAATGAAGCTGAACGCCTTCAAATGTGCTTTTGGCGTAGCCTCTGGCAAATTTCTGGGCTACATCGTGAATTGGAGAGGAATCAAAGCCAACCCGGAAAAGATCAAAGCCTTGATTGAAATGAGATCGCCACAAAGCCCAAAGAAGTGTAACAGGCTTACTGGCAGAGTAGCCGCACTCAATCGCTTCATTTTAAGGGCCACTGAAAAGTGTTTACCCTTCTTCAAGGTCCTCAAACGAGGAAAGAAGTTCCAATGGACCCCGAAGTGTGAAGAGGTATTCCAAGAGTTGAAAAACTACTTGGGACGAACTCCTCTCCTGAGTAAACCCAAGGATTGAGAGACTTTATTGTTGTATTTGGCAGTAGCAGATGATTCAATCAGCTCAGTGCTCGTAAGAGAGGAAGGAATTTACCAGCTACCAATCTATTATGTGAGCAGGTTTTTGCTCCCTGCCGAAGTGAGATATCCAGACATATAGAAATTGACTCTCTCCTTGGTCACTGCATCCCGAAAGCTAAGACATACTTTCAGGCCCATAGTATACACATTTTGACGAACTTACATGCCCAGGACGACAATCAAGGGTCAAGCCCTAGCCGATTTTGTTGCAAAATTTGCGAAGGCCCCAAAGGTCGAAATGGATATGGAGCTAATAGAAACGCCCACGTGGAGTCTTTTTGTGGATGGTTCTTTCGGAGAGATCGGCTCCGGGCCGGTGTGGTTTTATAGAGCCCAGAGGGGCATGAACTTAATTACGCGGTAAGACTTGGATTCAAAGCTACCAACAATGTGGCTTACTACAAAGCCCTCTTAGCTGGTCTACGATTGGCTAGGGAACTGCAAGTGAAGAGGTTAATTATCAATAGTGATTCACAGCTGGTGGTGAACCAGGTTAATGGGATCTTTGTGGCCAAAGACAAACACATGGCAGAATACCTGAAATTGGTGATGAGCTTCCTCCTCAACTTTGAGAAATTCGAACTGACACAAGTACCACAGCAAGTGAACTCCCATGCGGATGTTTTATCGAAGCTGGCAAATAGCAAAGATTCCGAACTCCTCAAAATTGTACCAATTGAGCATCGTATCGAACCCTCTATGAAGAGATGTGAAGAACTACTGTGGATTGAAAGCACCCCACCATGGATGCAGCCTATTTTGGCTTATTTGAAAGAGCAGACTTTGCCAGACAATGAAACCGAAGCTCGACGACTTCGAAGAAGGGCTGTTCGCTTCACTTTGCAAGATGATGTATTGTACAGACAAGGATTCTCATCCCCCTCCTTAGTTGCACTAGAAGGGAAAAAGTGAACTACATTTTGAGGGAAGTCCACGAAGGAGTTTGTGGGAATCACTCCGGAAGACATGCCCTAGCCCACAAGGTACTTAGACCAGGATATTATTGGCCTATCCTGAAAAGGGATGCAATTGAATTCGTACGCAAGTGCGATGAATGCCAGCGTTTCTCCAACGTGCAGAGGCGACTATTTTTAGAACTTACCGTGGTCTCTTGCCCTTGGCCATTCGCCAAGTGGGGAGTAGATTTCATTAGACCTTTGCCTAAAGGAAGAGAAAATGCTCACTTCGTCATTATCGCGATTGATTACTTCACAAAATGGGTTGAAGCGGAGCCGTTATCAAAGATCACCGAGGCGAACACCTCGAAGTTTCTCTGAAAAAGCATCTTATGTAGGTTCGAAATACCCCATTCATTGGTTTCAGATAATGGCAAACAGTTCAACAACAAGAAGATCAAAGACCTATATGATGAGCTGAGAATTAGAAAGCACTTCTCTTCGCCCCATCATCCCAAAGCCAATGACCAGGTCGAAGCAGTCAATAAAACCATCAAGCTCATCCTGAAAAGGAAGCTTGAGACTTTGAAAGGGGCCTGGGTTGACGAACTCCCCTAAGTCCTTTGGGCCATAAGAACAACTTGCAAAACAGCAACTGGGGAAACTCCATTTTCCATGGCATTTGGGGCCGAAGCTTGGCGTCCTCTCTCCTCGCCTCATGCACTTCAACGAGATAACAAATGATGATCTGAGGAGGCTCGAACTTGAATTCTTCGAAGAAGGGAGAGACGACTCTCAAGTCAAGCTTGCCTCTTATTAGCGCAAGATGATGTGTTACTACAACGCCAAGGTGAAGAAGAGAATCTTTCGCAAACAACGATCTGGTACTCCACAAAGTGTTCTCATCATGTGAAGACCCAGGTACAGGGACACTTGGTCCCACTTGGGAAGGTCCGTACCGAATCTATGAAGAAGAGCGACCTGACACTTATAAAATTGAGAATCTGGAGGGAAAAATGATGCCCCATCCTTGGAACATCGAACACTTGAGGAAATACTACCAGTAGAAATGTAATTATGTAAGCATTACTGCCAATAGATGGACTGATTTCACTTTTCACTCCGCTCTCACACATGTTGCTCAAGTACAAGTGTTCTCACACGTTTAACAACCTTGCCGAGGTGTGAACCCACGAGGGATTACCTCTAAGGATAAAAACCTAGCCAGAGGTGGTGCGGGTGCCATCTTTGATGAAGCTGCAAGTGTTCTCACACATTTAACAACCTTGCCAAGTTGCGAACCCGCCAGGAATTACCCCCAAGCACAAAAGCGTAGCCAGAGGTGGTGCAAGTGCCATCTTTGACGAAGCTGCTAGTGTTCTCACACATTTAACAACCTTGTCAAGGTTCGAACGCAATAGGGTTTACCTCCAAGGACAAAAGCCTAGCCAGAGGTGGTGCAAGTGCCATCTTTGACGAAGCTGCAAGTGTTCTCACACGTTTTGCAACCTTGCCGAGGTACGAACCCACTAGGGATTACCTCCAAGGATAAACGGCCTAGCCAAAGATGGTGTGAGTGCCATCTTTGATGAAGCTACAAGTACACTCATTTAGCAAACCTTGGTCAATTCACTTTTACCATTTTCTTAGTGGTCTGAGTCTGAAGTGATTACAGTCGAGTTTACTTCTTCCATTTTCCTTAAAAGTGGTTGAAGTCCGAGATGATTACAGTTGGTCAGTTCACTTTTGCCATTTTCTTAAATAGTTAAGGTGATATGATTAGTACGAAGCAATGAAAAAGAAATAACAGAATGGTGAAAAAAGATTTTCATTTACAAATTTGGAGGCCGAGGCCATTACAAATTATAGAAGGCCGAAGCCATTACAAAATTAAGGATCCACTCTCCCCTTCTCCAACGAATCAGGTCGGCCACTAGTAGGCCCACCAAACTCAACCTCTATAAACCCAATGTCTAGCTCAGGATGCCTCTCGCGTAGGCGAGACATTATCTCTTGGGCACTCCATGAAGCCCAGTAGTTAGCAAAGTCGTCATACTCCGAAGTGCTATCGAAGTTGTCCTTGTAATTCTGGAGTGTCGCTTCACCAGTTGTCTTCACTTTGACCTTCAGGGACTCTATCTCCTCCGCCTGAGCCCCGGCTAACACTTTGAGCTCGACCTTTTCTTTTTAGGCCGCCTCCAAGGCCTTAGAGGCGATGTGTTGATGCTCATTAGACTGGTCTATTCTCTTCGTCAGCGCAGCCACCAGAGAAGTAGACTCGTGGAGCTCGTTCTTTAGCCGATTTACTTGAATTTTAGCCGAGTCCAACTTCACCACAGCCTCCGTCCTCTTATCTCCAGCTCTTCATTTTTCTTGCGAAGGCCTCGGATTAGATCTTCTGCTGCCGTGCCAAAACTTAGTGCCCTAGCAACACAGGCGTGGTTCGCCATCAGGAGGTGGTATGGTTTTACCACTCCTCGGTCCAGAATTTATTTTGGACCCACGCAGCAGCAACACTCTCTAGGGACAGCATCTCCAACACTACCTCGGAGAGATAGTCATCTTTACTCCCCAAGAAGTCTGACTCCTTTCGCTGAGCCGATCTAGCAGGCCTCTTCAATCTTCTCATTGTCCCCTCAGCAGGGTAAAATGATAGTGTCACCATAGCCTGTGCATCAGAGGGGACCGTAATGGTCATTTCGGCAGGAGGAGGATATGGAGCTTCTGAAGTGGGAGCCGGAGTGGTGGCCCTCGCTGACCTCGACCTCTTATTCCGGACAAGGGAGGTTCATTCCTCTGCTTCGTCCTCCTCAGCACTTTGCTAAGTTTTTCTCAAAACACTTAACAGTTTAGCTGCTTCTTATAAGCAGCCAAACTGATTTTCAATAGTTTCACCTTGGCTACACTACATCGGATGGTAGCGAAGTCGGGCCTCAATGGCTTTTTGTTCAAAAAATCATCGACAAAACCAAAATTTGGCTAAGTACTAAAAATTCAGCTAAGTACTATTGGAACGAAAAGAAAAACTGAATATTTACCTTGGCTCGCCTAAGTCCGTGAAGTACGAAAGCAGAGTTCCGATCGATCAGCTCATCGCAGCTCCTTTCCTTGGGAAAGAGGCGATAGATATCACCAATGATGTCCCACTCCTCCTCGAAAATCTCGCACCTCGGAAGAGAATCTGCAAACAGCAAAAATATTAAAAACATTAGAGAAATAGTTAAGTAAAATCATCTCGGTAAAGAAACTTACGAGGAGTGGAGTAAGAGGTAGGAACTGTCAGGGGAGCCATGGGATCGTTCTTCATGGTATCCCATCTCCCAGCCGCCCAGAACCAGGAGCTTTTCCATCCTTTGATTGAAGGGGGCAGACTGCCTACAAACAGAGAATGGGACCCCCCACAGTGACAAGTAATACTACTCCTTACTCACCGCCCCGGTTACGCTTTTTGGGAAATAGATGGAGTGGAACACACTAAATGGCATATCCACTCCGAGGCTGACCTTCCGCCAGAGCATCCACGATCCCACTAACTGGGACCATGAGTTCAAGTTAAGCTGGTTTGTGGCCACCCCGTAGGAGCGAAGCACTAACCTAAAGAAGGGGTGGAATGGAAGCCTAAGGCCAACCCTGAAAAGGTTTTCGCTCACCGCCATGCACCCTGGCCTCGGATAGCAGGCCCTCTCATCCGGCTCAGGTAATATCAGCTCTATGTCATCAGGTACCCTAAAGATTCTCCTACACTTATCTAGAATCGCCAGAGTGGCCCTAGAAGGATACTTAGAAGCCCCCTACTGAATTGAGGTATCTACGGAGGGGGCTAAACACCTCCATATGTATTCCTCGGACCTAATGGCCCTAGCCAACTCATCCGGAGAGATAACTATGGGTTCCCTAAGCTCACAGCCCTCCTCGCCTCGCCTCTCCCCATTCGAAGATACAACACCCTCAATCACCATCTGAGATGATTTTTCCGAAGTTTGAAAGGAAAAATGGGTGAAAAGAAGAAAATGCCGAGTTACCTAAAGTCAAATGCAGTTTTGTCACTTGTCCGAATTGCCAACGCACTCACCAGATATTTTATTGCTAGCCAGAGAAGAAAACAGCAGTGGATTCGAGAGCCTTTTAGAGATTTTAGCAAAAGTAAAGAATGAAATGGCAAAGGAACGGACTTTATATAGGCGTTCCAAGAATCATCCCAGCCGTTGGATCATCTCAAGGCAGATCTAAGCCGTCCAAATCCAAGGCTTGTAATCACCGTTGAACTCAAAAGTCACGTGAATCAAGGGCCTTGATGAAGCAGTGCACCCCACACAAAGCCTAGGCGCATCGTCTTGAAGACAAGGAGGTCGTCACCATGATTACAATTTATGAGTAGGGAAAGCGTGTCTTGGAAGAAAGCGAACGCCTCCACATGATTGCCTTGGAAAAATGCGAAAGCCTTCAAATCATACACACAACCCAAATCTGCCTCTTCAGAACCACCACTTTGCTTCGTCGGGGCTAGAGCTAAGTGTTGCAACAGCTCTCCTCAGAGCTGCCAACTCCAATCACTTCGTCAGAACGGAATTTAGTGTTGCAACAACTCTCCTCAGAGTTGCCAACTCCAATCACTTCATCAGAACGGAGCTCAATGTTGCACTAACTCTCCTCAGAGCTGCCAATTCCAATTGCTTCGTCCAGAACAAAACTTAGTGTTGCAACAGCTCTCCTCAGAGTTGCCAACCCCAATCTCTTCGGCCAGAACACAACTTAGCTTTGCGATTCTTCTCAGAGTTGCCAACCCCAATCAGATCGGCCCTATCAGAGTCCAGCATCACAACAACTCTAATTCAATGTCTATTTTTGTAATATTCTCCAGTTCACAGGATTCGCTTCTCCTCCTCTTATTTGAACCCATCCTACCGGAATGTGGAACGAACTCCATCAGCCCATAGTAGGCAACAACGGTTGCTTCTGCTTTGCCTGCTAAACCTCCGGTTGCCTCGGATTATCACACAACACTGCTTGAGGGACTATTATTACGGGGCTGCACAGACCAATCATTTAAAGGCACAACATTCATCACATCGTCTTTCAGCCAGAGGGCATGCCTGCACAACTATCCACCCCTTTTACAACGCAAGCGCCTTTACAGCTACCTCGACTCTCTAAAGTCCACACATTATATAAATAATTCATACATGGACTTGAAGGACTATTGTTATGGGTCCATTGGGACCTGCCACCTGTTAGACAAAAATAACCCCACGCGTCAGACGAACTGATTTCATATGACCGAACTAAATGGGTCTATTCGAACTAAAACACCTTCACCCACAGCAAAATCGGGCTCATCCGCACTCCATAGCGGATGCAAAGGCCCGCACTCAGCCTCTACAACTCGTCAAAAGCCTGCCCTGCCTCGCCTCTACCAAGATCTTCCGTACAAAGATATTTCCAAGTCAAATCCCTGACTGATTGATGGGACGTGTGGCAAGCTCGAACGGTCAATTTAGCTACATTCGCCAGAATATTTAATAATCCGCCAACCTACTGATTGATGGTAATGCCTAGGAAGGGACGACTCATAAGGATCTGGCGCCACATGTCTCCTCATCCAACGACTCTCCTCTTCCCGTCCTTAGTATAAATACCCCTACTTTGTGCCAGAGGAAGGATTCAAAACCTTGACACTGGATCACTATACATTATCCTCTCTCTTGATTTATATACACTTTACCACTTTCGTATTTTTCTCGATTACGCCTCGGCGATTATTTGATCGTTGGAGTGCTCGTGGTCGCCTCCACCCCCACCGGAAAAGGGCCACGAGTGACTAACGACTTGTTACCGTGTGCAAGGAAGAACCGACTCGAAAATTTTATCTGTTGACGGCTCGAAGATCCATTTTTCAAGGTCAACAGTAATCACTCTATTTGTTTCTCAAGTAGCTCTCACATCATCTCAAGCTTCAAATCTTTCTACTTCCATAGTATATTAAAATGTAAAGAAGATGAGAATCACTATGTTGTATTGTTTTTTTTTTTTTATTTTATATTGAGATTTTGTATTGCCAGTAAAAATGGGATATATCTTAGAACATTTGATAGTTAATTGATTTGGGCCCGAGATAAAGTCGGTAATTGAAACAAAAAGAATTAATTACAAAACATGGTCTCGGTTAGTTTGTTTCGAATTTTTGTGGTTCAATTTGGATTGCAACTAATACTAATCGACTAGGTCGGTTCCCAAAATCAATCTAATCCGATCCATGCCACTGTTGATCTCATAATGTGAAATAAAGTCGAAACTTTTTGTATGAGATTTAAAAACAATTTGCCTTCTTTTGGCTATCATTTATAAATTGTTTATAATAGGTCAAATATATTTTTTATCCACATATTTCATGAAAACTCTATGGAAAAATGCTTCAGCAACCAAGCAAAAGATGGTTTCTAAAACATACAACCAAGGACCAATTCTTGGTCGCTTGTTAATACTTTAAAAAAATTCATCATCACCAGAGGCAAGTGTCGTAGCGACCAAATGATGCTTGGTTGCTGAAACACCACAACAACGATCACATGATGATTACTGGTGGTGTCTCCTGTAAAATGACCAAAATTCCAGTGGTCGTTGGGAAACCCAAAACCACATGAAAAAATGTGGGATATATCCCACCATGTGTTGCAGCGACCAAACGAAGCTTGGTTTCTGAAACATGACAATAGCGACAATATAATGGTTGCTGGTGGTGTCTCCCATATAGTGGCCAAATTCCGGTGGTCGTTGGAAAACCCAAAACCATGCCAAAAAAATGCTAAATTTATCACGCCATATATTTTAGCGATCAACAGAAGGTTGGTTGCTGAAAAATACTAACAACGACCATAATATTGTCGTTGATGGTGCCTTCTATATCATGACCAAATTCCATTTGTCACGAAATCCAAAACTAAACCAAAAAAATGTGGGATTTTCCCAGCCATGTGTTCAGCAACCAACTAAAGGTTGGTGGCTGAAAATTACTAACATCAACCATAGTATGGTCACTGGTGGTGCCTCTTATACAGTGAACATACTCCATTTTTCGGTCAATAATCCAAAACCAAAAGAAAAAAAGGAAATTTACCCATCATGTTTTTCAGCAAATTTGGTTGCTAATAAAGACTAACAGGGATCATAGTATGGCCATTGGTGGTGCCTTCTATAGAGCGACCAAATTCCATTGGTGGCTGAATAATCCAAACCACTCAAAAAATGTCAGATTTATCAGCCACATGTTTCAGCGATCAATTGAAGGTTGGTTGCTGGAGCATGGCCTCAACGACCATATATTGGTCTGCGGAGAAAATGCAGCTCTTTTTCTCGCCCCAATTTTTAGAGACCAACCAAATGTATGATAAAAATTAGTCCAATTTTAAAGGACCAAAACCTTGACCAAACAATTTTTGGTCAGTAATAGTGTCTTACTGTAACCACTTTTGATTGTCTCTAAACCTTTGGTCGAGAGAGCCCTTTTTTTTTTTTTTTTTTTTTTTTTTTTGTAGTGGTATCTAGCTTGAAAATACGGGGTGTTAAAAAGAGTTGAGGAGCTATAGATCTGCATAGAGGTGGGCCAGCTTGGAGAGATCACGAACTGGAGGAATATGCTATAAGCAGAGGCGGATCTAGGATGGAAGTTCAGCTAGGGCAGTCAGTCAACAACCATGAAAAGGCGTTTATTAATATTTAATTAAATAACATTAAAAATTCTTCAATCTATATGTAAATTAAAGGCTTAATAGCTGAAAACTCCATATCTATTAGATATTGTGGGAAAAATCCCCTATCCATTGAAAATAGTAAAATGTCCTTGTTCGAAATATTTAATGCGGATTACAACCTTTTTAGACGCAAAAAATAAAAAAATAAAAAAATAAAAAAAATAAAAAACCTCTTTTACCATCCAATTCTGTTAGATTAACCATTAAAACTAGTAAAAATTGTCAACATTAAAAAAGAAATAATTGAAATTGCGGTCCCAAACTTTTTATTTGTTTGCAAATTATACCCAATTGTTTTTATATTTATCAACCACAATTTCAAAACTTTAAAACTTTATTTTCTTCCCCACCCCAAAAGCATTCATATCCAATCTATACTTTTCTCTATTCAAAATATCCATCAATTTATTATAATCATACGCACTAAAAACATAACAAATAAAGAAAATCTGCAAAGCAAAAAGTCAAAACAACAAAAACATTTTGAAAAAAGGGACCTCGAATTTTACGTTCCACTTTGCTATAAAATTTGGACTATATAGTCAATAATTACCCTTTCATCATGTCTTTGAGGACAGTGCTCTTACGATCTTGCCAGCACCCATTCCACCAGGCACCACCCATAAGGAGGAGCAACAGGCTGCATCTCAATGATCCTAATCTATGGGCTATTGAATTTTCTTTCATTTGCAATTCTTAATTGGAAAAAACCCAATTAAAGAAAAGGCCCAGAGTCTAAAAAAAAAAAAAAAAGGCCCAAATTTACTTATCTTCTTCCCCATTTCTTCTTCCAACAACTTCACATATCTGAGAAGGACGACAACACCTGTAAATCCAGCGGATCCAGCACGCGCGGTTGCGCCACCTCGTCGGATGCTGGATTCGCCACTAGCTACAAGGTGAGCTCACAAGATCGGGGGAAATTTTATAAGCATTACTACCAAAGGCGGTCCTAAGCATTACTACCATATGGAATATAATTATATGGCCAGCATATAACACCCAAAAATTTGGAATCTTTCCCATTGGGACCTAAGTGGAAAAGTTTGGGAGGTTCAAAGAACAAACAATAAATAAGAAAAATTACATGTTTTGGCTATTGAATGAAAATATATTATTTTGAAATTAATTATGAGTTAGAAATTTATTATTTTTGTTTTAAAGACATTGCATTTTCTCAAATTTTTCTTAAGCTAAAAAAATCCCGATTTCGGAAAAAAAATGTCAAAAAAAAAGAAAAAGAAAATAAAGAGAGATTTCAATGCAAAAATAAATAAATAAAATTTAACGACAACAAGATTTTTGTTACGGATACTGTAACCCTATATTAGTCACATAATCTATTATGCGACAATTTTATTAACACTGAGTCATTCATCACACGAACAAACTTGCAATGTTATTTGTTTGACGCACTGATCGTTTGATTTCCCACAAGTAAACATGATCGTGAACAAGTAATAATGTAGTGAATAGAGTGTCAAGCCCACGAGAATTATGTATTTAATCAAGTGTCAATTAATTTCAACCTTAATTGAATAGCCAGATTGGTTTGAGTGTTTATACTAAATGATCCAATTATACTAACCAAGCAAATTATGAAGGTTTTCGTCAAATAAATGAGATGGATTGCTACGATGTCGAATCTCCATTGTTATTCCATTTTTAGTGTAAAAATTAAAGTGAGAATTTGAAATCATTTATATTGATCAATGTTTCTAATTTAATTGAAAGTTTCTCTTTATAGTGATCAAATTTATTCCCCGCGTGTAACCCTTCTATCTCTCGATAAAAAATGCAAACATGATAAATGAACTAAAAAGTACTAGAACACCTATTGAAACCATATAAAACATAGATGTATATATCTTTCCTTTATCGAACCTTACAATGTTTACTATATTATGCTTAATTATTATCTTTCTTGATAACAATAAAATCTACAAACAATTCAATTGATGATCAAACAATTAAAAAGAATGATAAAAACTATAATAAACACCCACAAATCAAATAAAATTTAAGTCAAAATAATTAATTAAAAACTAAAAATATCACGACAATGATTCATCTCATCCTAACAATGTATAAAACTAGTTTAACATATCAAAATTACAAGAAATCATATTTAAGTGGAAATATATAACCCGGATTTTTGATAAATTGAAAAGATGAAGATGAATCTCGAAATTTTGAATCTCTTCAATGGTTTCTTGATAAATCTCCACTTGCGCCTTCTCTTTTTTGCCCAAAAATCAAGTTTGAATCTTCACTTGATTGAATTCTTGCAAATCCCCTGCAATTCTCACAAAAATTATGAATTTGCGTTTCCTTTGGTGTATGAATTGATGGAATATTGAAGTATATTATATATATGAGAGGTGTCTTACATTGGCTGACCATGTTTTGTATTTATAGAGGTGCTATTAAGTAAAAAAAATCGTAAAAGAAAGTGGTTCCCATGTAGAATTTGGAATGAAAAAGAAAATTTGACACGATCCCAGATTTTGGCATGGCGGTTGCCCATTAGGAAACTGGGCACTCGATTCTGTTTTTGAAACCACAAGCCAGGCGATCGCGCAAATTTATAACTGGGCAATCGTCCAGTTATAAAATCTTTCAAACTTTGCGTTCCCCCACCACCACCACCACCACCACCACCACCAATTCGATTCTTAATTATTTTAAGTCATTTTCTCTTGCAATTTTGGTTCTTTCACTTCTAATTGTGTCCAATTGAACCCGTAACATCTTCAAAATTTATTTTATGGTTTGAATCAACTATTGGAATATTGTAATTTGGTCTCCATGCTTTAGATTTTACCTTTTTCACCAATTTTTCCCTTCTTTCTTTAAATTCCTCGTTCAACTATTGAGTTTTACCTATATAACATAAAATACAACAATTTAGGATGCATTTTGTCAAAAAAAAAAAAAAAAAAACCCCACAAATATTGCTATTTTAACCTCCAAATAAGTGTATAAAATACACTTATCAAATATTCCAAACTTAAACATTTGTTTGTTGTAAAAAAAACTATAACATTAATAACAACAAACATGCAAGCATGCAAAAATAGTTGGTTAGACAATCTAGCTTTTTACCTCAGGATTTGATTCACCATTTTAAATTTATGAACCACTTCAAAGTCACAATATCAAACCAATATCCACTTTTTCGTTGCAAAATTAACTTCTGTGTGTGAAGAACAAAGTAGACAATCATGAATTTACAAGTTACTTCAATTTTGGACCTTTTGTGGTCAAATATATCCTTTCACCTCTGGTATATTTTACACACCACCAAACTTATTATATTTTTACACTTTTCCCACTTGCAAACTAAGGTTTAATTTTTCATTATTATTCCCACCCCTTTCTAGTTCAGGAGAACTCCACTAATTGCAAGTCAACACATCAGTAAACTAGGATTCTCCATTTATTTGATTACTTTGACCTCCAAAAGTCAACCAGGCTAATTATCCTTCATCAAAAGTCAAATTTCCGCAAACAAGTGTTTGGAACATAACCAATGCACTTTGTGCTGTTGCTTTTTTCATGCAATTGCTTTTTCTAATTTTCAAAAGTGTATATATATTGCATTCTCTCCTTTTGCTTCCTAGATGACCATGCAGTAGGTTTTAGGAAGATGACTCCCAAATCAAATAATTTTAGGACGCCAAATTTCAAACACCCGTACATGCTTAATAACCTGAGTCAAGAAGGTTTCAAAGATAACTAATTTTTGTTTCGAATACAACTCTCTCTAATTTATTTCTACATGACCATTGTATCAAGTTTTAGGCCGATGACTCCCAAGTCATATGTCTTTAGGACACCAGCTTTTTAGATATCCTTCCTGGTTTAATTACTCGAATCATAAAGTTTTAAAAGAGAATTTTCAAATTTCAATAAAATTATGCCTTAATTAGTGCAATGTCCCTTATAAAACACCTATTCAAGCAAACTAATCTTCAACTTAAGACTTTCGTCCAGTTTTGTCCCATTAATTTAAGACAATGCACATACAATTTTTTTTTACACAAGGAATCCCCATTCACATCTGTATCTTCCTACAATAGTAAAATCATCCCTAAACTATACTAAAGTTGCTCTTAAGGATAAAGAATTTTAGTATGGTTTCGGTACAGCATCTATGTTCGACTAAATCAACCTATCAAGCATATGAATCGACTCATTTATCTATAATGTCTAAATTAATTCACGTGCGCAATTAATATTAAGTCTTACATGGATAAGTATCAACCCATCTAAGCACGTAACCTATTCAAAGTTCATAAATCAATACATATTTGCTGACTACTATTCAAAGTTCATAAATTTTTACGGACCAGTCTAAAATTAGCCACCGAAAACTATATTTGCTGACCAAAAAAATTACTAGTCGGCCAAGACCATACTTATATGCCGACTACTATGAAATGGGTCGGTACTCGGTAGATATCTTATTTTTACTTGACACCCTAACATTTACCGACCAAGATAATATATTAGTCGGCCTAGATGAGACACATTTGCCGACCAAAGTTAAAAAGGGTTGGTAGATATCTTATTTTTATAGGCACCATAACATTTATCGACTAAGATAATATATTAGTTGGCCTAAATGAGACAAATAGGCTGACCAAGTTAAAGAGGTCGGTGAAGGTCTTAATTTTGCCCAACTTCTTTGGCAGTAGATTTCACCGCCTTAATATTTACCGACCAAGAAAATTATTAGTCGGCTTTGGAGATAAACAATTGCCGACCATATGAAACTGGGGAAAAAACTATTTGAAGCTATTCAAAAATGTCAAATGTTACAAGAAAATATGATATTGGTAGAATGAATATAATATAATCCAAAGAAAATTATTTGATGACCACAAAGTAATAGTTTTCATTGGTTGCCTATATATCGGTGAAATCAGAAATAACAACTTAAGTAAGGGCACCAGATAATTTGGTCTGGATTTTTTAGAACTAGCCAAGACTGGATTTTGAGAATTGGAAAAGATTAGATTTTCTCAATAATTAAAAAATATTTGAAAATGCAATCAAAATAATAAAAATGTAAAGTTGAGAAAATAGCAAAAAAAATGGAATTAAATGAAGGAAGAACTGAATTCAATTAATTATGTTACTGAAGTTTGAAGCACTTACAAATTTGGTTACGTTAGACTCCATTGTTGCAAGCACAACATTAGTGAAATTACATGAAATCGTTGTTTGATAAATCGCCCAACTGCAAATAGCATTTTCTTCTTTCATTCAACCTCTTATTGACATGTTCGGACCTTCACAGGACGTGCATTGCCACTATCCCAACCATGGTAGTTGTTTGTGCAGGAAAAGAATAATGGAATGTTCTATCTAGAATCTTTCATCGCTATTTCTAAACACTGAAAGCCCTATCGATAATGTTTCTACTAGAAGAGTGATGATAGTTGAAATTTTGTTTTGCATTTCATAACCTTCTTCGATGGTGATTTGTCCAATTCTAGAATTTTTGAAAATAATATCTAATGTCAAAGCATTTATATGGGGGTGATATATATCCAAGCGTATGAGCGAATCACAATTCTAGTTTCTGTTTTTATTTTATGAACTCGACTGGAACCTCTAGTTTGAAATGTTCGATTAAGGTTATAATGACATCTAATGTTGAAGCTTCTATATAAGGCAATATATTCGGACCCGTACGTGAAACTTGAATAAAAAATGAAGTATTTCTTCGATGCAGGAAGTAGAAAATGTATTTCGAGATGTGAATTGACAATGCAAGAATGCGACTATCGAGATTAGCATAATAAATTGATTAACCCAATAAATTTAGTTATGCTATAATTAATAGCATTATTTTTAAATAAATTTCTATTAAGCACAGCATAAGCGATAAAACTTCGATTGAAAATAAATTCTTAAGAAAATTCTTATAACAATAATATGTTATCTTTAATAATTCTTAAGGATCTTGATTCTTGATGATCAGTCACTTTGGAAACAATGAAATTTTTTAATTCTTTTGAAATATTGAACTAAAAATATATTTGTTCTTATTAAGTTGCATTAAAATTATGAATTTGCAAAGTATTTGTAAAATTATTTATATTTGAATTTTGATTACCCATTAGAGGAAAGAAGAAGAGTATGGAAAATGTAATTTTAACATGACATAATTGTGGGGTCTATTGTTCAAAGATTTAGTGCATCTTGATGTAAATAGAAAGAGAAATTCAGGAGAACTGAATTCACTAATTATTCTCAAGGCAGAACCGAGAATTGCACCAGAACTGATGGGTTCTCGATGTATGGTCCCAAAATCGACCCATTTAATAGAGGAACAGGATTCGAACCGACCGATTCTATTTGGTTCCGAGCCGATTCCACCGGTTCTGGAAAAAAAGTGCCCATCCCTAATAATTATATCTACTACACAATTTATAACTTAAAATAATTCAACAGCAATATTCCTACATAAATTATTTCAATTAATTAAGTATTTTTATTTGTAATTTAATAAATTTTGAAATAAAAAAATTACATACAATTTTTTTAATAATTGCCAAATAGGGACTTAATTTCATTTCCCCCAACCTTTATATTTCAATTCCCGCTTTTCACTATCCTCTAAAACTTCAATTTTCCTCTCATCGCTCCCACACACATACTCACAATTCCCCTGTTCAATTGCTAACAAATCAGTTCTCTACATATCTTCCATGCCCACCAATTTGCTCGGAATGTGCACAAGAGCTCGGGATATTCCAACACTCGCGGGTTTCAGGTCATAGGTTGTCCTCAACTCTATACCCTAAATAATTTCTTTTGAGTTTTTTTTTTTTAATTATTCATATTTCATCCTTTCTTTATGCTCTGTTCTGTTTCCATTTTGTGTGTAATGATCAATTAATTTGCATAAATGCACAATCTTCAATTTTATTTATTTATTTATTACATTTTTTTACTAGAAATTCTTGTACATTGTGTGTGTGCGTGCATGCGTATGTTTTGAATTTAGTCATTCTAGGAGGCAACTCCGTTGTTCGTGCGTGACCCGTAAGCATACGAGATCGTTGACAAGTAATAGATTTAGTGAGTTGAGAGTATCGTCACAAATGGAATAAATTTCAATTCAAATTTACTAATTATGTATGGAATTCGAATTATATAAAGCAAAAGAAAGATTTGATTTGAGTTTTTGCTTAGTTAATCTAAGAAAGCAATAAAAGTTTAGTTCTTATTAAATTCTGGATGATTGTATTGGATTTCGAATCCGTCTATTGAAATCTTTTTCAATTCTTGATTTATAATGTAGTTTCATTCATGTGTTCTTGACAATCGACATATGTAATCTAGTTCCATATATACATATGTATCTATATGCATGCTAAAGAAATAGTATTTACATACATACCTACACAGGCTCCCGCACACATACACATATATATTATTTAGATTTTGGATTCCATCTTAAAATGTCAATTTTGTTAAGAGGAGTAACACGATCCCTATAAGATGGTCTATTTTTACAGAATTAGTCTATATGTACATAATAGACTACACCCTCCTCACATGGAGGGGGCCCCACACATAATTAAATATTCGTGGGCCCCCTCCATGTGAGGGGAGTATAGTCTATTATGTACACCATGAGGTGTACATGTAAACTAACTCATTTTTACGTCTATATTCGACATGAGATTTCTATTCCTTAACATATTTCTGCAAGATAGTGGCTCGTTTGAGCAGACCAATTTTAAAATTCGCATACTCGATTTTTAGTCTTAATGGAGCTTAATGGGCTCTGATACCATATTAATATTTGGGGTTCCATCTTAAAAGTTCAATCTTGTTAAAAGGAGTAATCCAAACCTTTATAAGTTGGTGTTAAGAATTGAGGACGAGATTATATGGCACAATATCAAGTAGCAATTACAACAGAACAAGAACAAAGGAAAGTAGAATTCGCTATAATATAGAGAAAGAATTAAAAAATAACGCGTTAACAATATTGTCTTACTCTATCAAAGTCTATTCAAAGCCATAAAATATTCATTAGATACGTAGTAGATGCAGCAAGTAGACTGGTTACATAAAAGTAAAATGGTATTATTTGTCAGTTGTAATAATCATTGACGAATAGAGGACTTAGGATGCAAGATGGAAACAAAATAATAATGGCAAAGTTTGATGCTAGATGGGAAAAAAAACAACTAACAAAGGCGAGGAAATCAGTTGATGTTAGGCAGACCAACTGATACTAAGTGAACCAGTTAATGGCAGTTGACTAAACCCAACAAGCGTCTCTCCAGTAAAACAGTTTATGCTAGTTGAGCCAGTTGATGCTAGCGACCTAAGCCAACAAGGTTCACTAGTTGATGGTAGACGAACTAGTTGTTGACTGTGTACCTGGAAGCAATCGATTGACCATCTAATGATGCTAGATGGGCAAACAAAAATACGGCAAGTGTCGACAGGTGAACAGATGCTAGGTAAACTTGTTGATGCCAGGCGAACAAGTAGATGACAGGCTACCAAATCCAACAAGCGACTGGCAAACCAGTTGATGCTAGGCAAACTAGTTGATAGAAGGCAACGAAACCCAACAAAAGTCTCCATAGGGATGGCAATGGGGCAGGTTTGGGGCGGGGTACCTTCACCCTGCCCAGCCCCATCTCACTCCAATCTCGTCCCGTCCCGTGTCCCGCCTCGCCTTAGCCGAGACGGGGACGAGGCACGGGGCGGATCGGGGTGGGGACGGGGTGAGAATTTTCCTCGTTTGTTGTCCCGTTTAATTTTTATTTTATTTATTATTATTATTATTATTATTATTATTATTATTATTATTATTTTTACATTTTCAAAATTCGAGTTATGTTATTATTTAAAGTTCAACCCTTAACCCAAAATCTAAAGGTCTTTCCATATATTTTAAATTTTTGCTAGTTTTTTCGATCAAAATATTAACTTGCTTTAATTAATTGGTATAAATCTTTCAAAAGTAAAAAATATTTATTTAACTATCATGATTCGAAATTTCAGATTATATAATATAATTATAATAAAAAGATTGAATGACCGAATTTATAAATTATATAAACAATTGTTAGTTATGTAAAATTTTAAATTGATAATTGTATAATATAATTGTTCGATTAGAAATATATTATAAAATTGTAAATAAAACTAACCATTTATTAAAATTATATTTTAATTTTTTTTTTTCACGGGGCGAGGATGCCCCGTGACCCTTCATGGGACGACCCCAGACGCCCCGCCCCGTCCCGCCAACCTGTCGGGGCGGGCCCCATCGGGTCGGGTCGGGTCGGGTCGGGGTAGGTTAAATTGTCATCCCTAGGTCTCTAGTTGATGGTAGGTGAACTAGTTAATGCTAGGTGAGGTAGTCGATGGCAGTCTACCTGAAGCAGTCGATCGACCATACAAAGGGATTGTTGGTTGACCACTCAACCAATAGTTCATAAAACACATGATATGTTTGAAGAAAAAATATATCACATGATGCGGGCCTGCTCACTAAATAAATGACTGTTATGCTGCCTGCTCTAAAATGATGGAGATGATGGGTGTGTATTTGAGAAGTCTAAAAAACACCTGAAATGTGAATACAAACTGCATAGCATGTGAACAAGAACCACATAGCACGTGGATGAAAACTGTGTGCCTCTAAATATCCCTAAAAGGGTCAAGTATGCTTAAGGACTTTTTACAACATTTCTTACTTTTATATTTTCTCGCCAAGATTATCATTTCTTCTCCATCCTTACTCTCACGCCAAAGGTCAAATGGTGGAGTTAGTCCCAACCTCTCTTTTCTTCTCCATCTTGAAATTTTACAATGTTTTCTTTGATTTGGAGATTCTGCGGTGCAAAATGTTTGGTTGAAACAAGCGTGTATCCAAATTTCTTTTGTTTAAACTTGGTAGCATTGATCTCTGGTGATGCCACAACATTACTATTGTGACATTTTCTCTCTTTGCTTGATCTCCAACTCTCGTTATAACATTTCCAGGAGAAGAAATATTAAATATTAAAAATAGGTGCATCAAATCTATTTATAGAATCTTGATAGACTAATAATCAAATTATAAATATATTTAGCTTATTCTTATTCGAGTGCAGTGTGCGTGCATAAGAACGAGGATTCTTTTCCTTTTAGTTCCTTATGTATAGGAGCTCTCCTTTAGGCCCCATGGGGATAATCATTTGGGTTCTCCAAGAGCATAAAATCATAAAAAATTTAGGAGAATTGAGGAGTAATCCAAACCCTTATAAGTTGGTGTTAAGAATTGAGGATGAGATTATATGGCACATTATCTAGTAGCAATTACAACACAAGAAGAACCAATGAATGGAGAAAGAATTCAAAAATACTTTGTTTACAATATTGTCTAACTCTATCAAAGTCTATTCAAAGCCATAAAATATTCATTAGATACGTAGTAGATGCAGCGAGTAGACTGGTTTCATAAAAGTAAAATGGTATTTTTTGTCAATAGTAATAATCATTGAGGAGTAGGGGACTTATGATGCTAGATGGAAAAATAATAATAATAATACCAAAGGTTGATGCTAGATGGGAAAAAACAACTAACAAAGGCTGGGAAATCAGTTCATGTTAGGCAGACCAGCTGATGCTAAGTGAATCAGTTAATGGTAGATGACCGAACCCAACAAGCGTATATCCAAATTTCTATTTAAACTTGGTAGCCTTGATCTCTGGTGATGCCACAACATTACTATTGTGACATTTTCTCTCTTTGCTTGATCTCCAACTCTCGTTATAACATTTCCAGGAGAAGAAATATTAAATATTAAAAATAGGTGCATCAAATCTATTTAAAGAATCTTGAAAGACCAATAATCAAATTATAAATATATTTAGCTTATTCTTATTCGAGTGCAGTGTGCGTGCATAATAATGAGGAGTTGTGTATGTGCGTTTGTGTGTTTTTTTCCCCCTTATGTATAGGTGCTCTCCTTTAGGCTCCATGGGGATGATCATTTTGGTTTTCCAAGAGCATAAAATCATAAAAAATTTAAAAAGTGAAATTGAGAGAGAAGTTCTCCAATATTATGAATTTAGTACATGAATTCATCAATTCAATAGAATCAAAAATTGAATATGTAAAATCAAATATTTATCTAACATTTTCTAGTGAATAAGTAAAAATGCCGTATTTGTGAGCAAGTTATGTTGGGAAATGGTTACACTAGAAACTCAAGTGTCGTGAAAGTTACAACACAATATATTTGGGTGAATAATTACCTTATTTGAAAAATTTCAAGGAAGTTTCTATATATTGTGAAAAGAACATAAGCTAGCTAGCCAAAAAAACTAAAAAATTATCATTACCTTTGCAATCTTGTTAGACCAGGCACATTCATCAGCTCTAGGATCTTCTCTTAGTAACATCCTACACAAGATAAAACTACGCTAATGTGAACACAATGCACTCATAGTTTCTACACCCATATATACATTTTGTATATGTATGCATGCTAGATAAATAGTATTTACATACAGCCTACAGGCAGCCCAAGGCACGCGCGCACTCACACATATATAAACAAGACTGATATCCTGAGTATTGGTGCTTAGCTTAACTTATGCTTATAAGCACTCGGGTGATACATAGAAAAAGTATTTTTACTTCATTATAATTACCTTGTTTTGCCATAAGTTTACGAGATGCCAAGTGCATAAAGTGTGGGAAAAGACAGTTTGTAATATGGAAATATATCAGATAATAAAAAATTACTCATTATTATCTCGAAAGGAAATATATTTTTCTCTATTACTTTATTTTATTTTTGAAAATATTTTTTTACATCTACATGAGCATGCATAATCCTTATTAGACGTACATGAAACCTTATCTTTATAACCAATTTAATATGCGACTTTGAGTTCACAACAAAAATAAATTCTTCGTATTTTTACAATTAAAAATCTAAAAATAGAAAACATAAGCAATTCTAAATCAATTACAATCAGTTGTGTACTTTGCAAAAGGACTATGTTTGTTAATCAACTAACATTAAAGGCCACGGGCACATTTAAATACAGAATATGACAAGAAATGAAGATTTATAGTCCAAATATAGTGAAATAAATAAATTATTTGTAAGTTCTAAAACTTATGTAAATTGAATAATTTGTGACGACATACATTCAGAATTCTGACTGGTACGTGTAGGATGTGCTCTGTTTGTGCAGTCTTAATTGAATGCTGAAATTAATTGAAACGGGTACGTGTACGATGTGCTCTATTCGTGCAGTCTTAATTGAGTGCGAAAATTAATTAAAAATTAAAACTAGAATACCAAATATAACGTGGTAAAACCCTGAAAGAGAAACATTCACTGCCCCATGCCACGGGCAAAATAATCCACTAATTTAATTTATAAAAACCACAATAGCATTCGATTTTGTAATTTCACAAAATTAACAAAGAACAATCAAAAGAAACCAAGAACAACTATCTTTGTATATTTTCCTTTTGACTTGTTGATGAAGTGGAATCAAACTTACTGATCTTGACTTTATTCAATGTCAAGCTATGGAGGTAAGTAAAGAAATATATCCAATTTTATTGGAAAAGTAATTTCAATTAATTCAATGAACACTTATTCTTACTTCTTTTAATATGATAATGGAACTGGATGACCTAACAAAATTCAGCTATGGAAGAACACACATTATAAGGATATTACTGGCTAAGTAGAATATGTAATGAATAAATATTTATGTCTTTATTTAACTTTATTATTACTTAATGGAACAATATTTTACTACTTTATTTTCATTAATACTTTCCTTTTGTTATGCAGAAGGAGATGATAGACATGCAAACCACACAAGAGGCACATGTTGAGGGAGAGGAAAGTGAGAGTCAAGGAGTACAACTCACTGCTAATGAAAGAACGACTCGGGTCCTTGGCACTACTTCTTGCTACAATAGGGGTTGGCTAGGGGCCCAAAGGTTCAACGTGCTACATCTCGTGCGAACACGATACAACGAGATAATGCTGAACTTCGCCAAGTCGTGCATAACTTGCAGAGCCAGAATGAGCGTATTTTCACCTTGTTATGTTAGAGGAGATAATGTCAGGTGCTACTGCTAGAATAGGTAGCCCTATAGTGCCCACTACTCATCCATCACCATCACCTGATCATTGGGCGCATGGTGATCATTAGTTTAAAGTTCTTCATCGCATTTACATGTTTTTAAATCTTAATAGTTCATACTTTATTAATGAACATGTTACAAATTTGGACTACACTAGTCTTCTCATTTTGTGGAACTTGATTAGGCTTTTTATTGCTTATGCTATTATTTTGTACTAATGCATATTTGTAATTACTCATATTTTGGAACTAGAAGTGAACTGTAAAGGTACAATATATTATTTTGCCTTGTACTTAGTTTGTTGGTTTTGAATTGTGATTGCTAGCTGTGCTTTGATTTTTGATGTATTTTGGTTTTTATTTTTTATTGGTGCATTGTGTTTTAGTTAGGCTCTCAATCTGTTTTGAAATTTTGATTATTGCACAATTTAAAATAAAATAAAATTATATTTATCGACTGAAATCATATTCGAGAAATGTGGATTGATCACGATTAAATTCATTGGCATACACATACTTCTCCTGACTTAAATTTTTTGGTCGGCAAAGGAATATTTTCTCTGACCAACGATTATGGTTAGTCTTTATGTTTTCCGACTTAGTTTAGACTTTTAACGACCCGGAAAAATGGTTGACAAACTTGTCTTTGGGAAAGAGAAGTCTTTATCTTACTTTCCCAGACCGAAGAATGTGGCCAGGCTCTATTTTTCCCAACTACTGTCAGAGTTTTACCGACTCAAAAAGTAGTTAGCAAAACGCTTTATCTTTCCTGACCAACTTGGTGTTGGTAAGTAAAAAACCATATCATTTCCACTAAAATGTATTAAGGTTGGTGAAAACATTTGCCGACCAACTTGGTGTTGGTGAGTAAAAAACAAAATCATTTCCGACTAAAACGCATTCTGGTTGGTGAAAACATTTGCTGGTTGACTATTGGCGACTAGCTATCAACCAAAATTTCCTAGTCGGGGATTGGTAATACCGACTAATATTAGACTTTTAGTGACTTAAGTTTGGGTTGGCAAACCCTTATTTCTTGTAGTGTAAACTCCGAAAAAGTGTATAAAATGTACTTATCACGCACACATTATGAAAGGGGAACAAGATATTTGTCGTCATAATGCATTGCAACGCTTATATGTTACAAAAGATTTCAAGGGCGACAAGTCGTTTTTCTATAACAATTATTTCAAAAAAGATTTTTCAAGAAAAAAGTTTGTTGCAAATACTATTTTAAAGGTATAATATTTGTTACCTATTCCATTTTCTTCAGCAAAACATAATTGTAGCAATACACATTCTAAAAAAAGTCATATTTGTCGCATAATCTGTTTTACAATGAGTTTTATTCGTTGCATAATATATTTAAGATATTTAATATTTGTAGTACAATTTATTATATACCAAGTAGTGTTTGTAGATAAATTTATTCCGTGACACAAAGAGTTTTATGTGTCATCATTTGTCCAACAATATTACTTGGTGTCTAATTTAGTGTTATTGTTTATATTTGTCCCATATAGTATTTTGCATCATATTAAATTGTTGAACAAATTATTTTGTGGTAATGGATATTCGTTTATGTGACAAGTTGTGTCTGTAGTAGAATTTATTCCACAACAATGTATAGTTGTTGCCTATTTTTATTTTTTTATTTTGTGTTTAAAACGTCACCATGTACGAAGTGGAGTAAAGTAAATTATTAAAGGAAATAATGCATTGTAGTCTTCATATGGAAGTATGACCAAGATGGTTGTGCTGCTATTGGATACAGGTTTTCTGACTGGAGAAGACAAGATCGATTTGAAAGAAGCCTTATGCGATGACGGCTACTTCTAAACTCCATCTCGATTATGTCCCGTTCTTCATTATCAGTTCCCTTGTGCGAAGACACTTCAACACAAATGAAAAGGTGGGAATCCATCAGAGACATGATTTAAATAAAACACTATCACTTAAAGTTGCTGAATTATCATATGGAGCATAATATATTACACAAGCAATATCTTTATTAGTTTCTTGTTAAAGAAATGTTTACACAAGAAAAATAGATATTTAGTCGAGCATATAAAAAATATTAAAAGATATATTAGATGGAAATTATGACTAACCTATCCCAGATATTGCAACTATCAAATGCTTGCAGGTTTCCACTGGTTACAAGAATGAAATCAAACATAAATGGCTCATTAGACCTGAATGCAAAAGGCAATGTTACTAAATTAGTTCCATCCTCTTCTATGTAGGGTGTTCCAACGTTGTCTTGGAAAATTGTATACCCGCTTTAATCTTGCTTGGATTTAACTTGAACATCGACTATATTGTTATTTGTTGGGTCATAAATTTAATAAACTTTCAGCATTTACCTTGATTTGGGGATTCTGCTGTTCAATGGGTTCGATTAAAACAGCCATAGACCCAAATTTCTTCCATTACATGAGCTTTGTAAGCATCCATCTCCAGAGATGCCATTGTGACGCTTTCTCTCTATGCTTGGATAGGAGCTTTACTTTACGCACCACGGTTCTAGTCACAAAGATTTTCTAAGAACGTAGAATCTTAAAGAATTGGAGTGAGGACATTTTAGAGAAGTTCTCTATTATTGTGCATTGTGTACGTGATTTTATATGTACGGTTGAATCAAAAGTTAAATATGCTAATCAAATCATTCACGAGTTGGTGGAGTAGGTGAGCACGGAAGCCTATGATCACGAGTTCGATTCCCCCTACTAACACTTTCTCGATCGAGTCTATCGCACTGAACTTGTCTAGTGTAGTTAACGTGACTGACATGGTTTGCAAGCTATTGCGTCAACTCGAGGGTTTATCCAGTGCGCATTTGAAGAGTAGCGGTTGTGAATTTCCTCATCATAAAAAAATAAAATAAAATAAATAATGTCGTATTCATGAGTGAGTTATGTGCGGTGATAACTATTTTAAATATACAAGTTTCTTAAAAGCTACAACACACCATGTATATGTGAGTTAATAATTACCCTGTTCAAAAAAAGTCAAGGAAGTTTCTATGTAATATTGTGATAAAGATTATAATCTAGATAGCTAACGAAAAATTACAGAATTTTTGGCTACATGTGGAAACTAGCAAATTGTAAATTATCATAATAAGACTGCAATAAACATCGTTGTCATCACCTATAATTAGACTGCACTTTTTTTTGCTTGATTTGCTTTCATTGTCAGCAACATCGTTGTCATCACTTATAAAATTTTCCCATCACCTCTCCAAGTTGTTTTTTTTCTTTAATTTTCCATGTCTTATCCCTCCACACATGTTGCCAAAGAAATACATTTTCCAGTTTAATTGGTTTCGGAAGAAAAAGATAGGCCTTTTGCTCAACAGAAATGCTACCGACCCTCACATTTGAAGGTCCCACCTTTTTATTTGCATTGTTTATTCACGCGGATCCCACTACATGTGAGTGAATGTCATCCAATTGATAATGAATAGTTCTGTACAAGTAGTTTAATTCTTTGTTCAAAAGCATTTCTTCCTACCATTTTTCATCTTATAAATTTGAAATTTATTTGATCCCTTCTATTATGAAAGTCTAATTTGCCCACATGTGAGTGCTTACAACTGAATGTGTGCCTGTCTAAACATAGATCCATATGTTCAAATACAGATGTACATACATCTATAATATATGAATCATGCTACTTGTACAACATGCCTTGACAACATTGGTTGATAATTACTCACATGGGAGGAGGGCCCACGATGAATTAAAAAATCATAAGCCCCCCTTCATGCGAGATGATTGTCAACCAATATTGTCAAGGAATGTTGTACAAGTAGCAAAATTCATAATATATATAGCAAAACCAATCTTTATTTTCTAAGTGGAGAAATATGAATTACACTATCATGCAATCTAATTACCAAGGACAAGCAAATGATGAACAAGTTATTTTTTTGAAAAAAAAAAAATGACACATTTTTCAATTTTATGACTTGAAATAAAGGAAATATTTTTGCTCTATCTTTTAATTCTTTTTTGAAAACTTTACGCATTTACATAAGCATATATAATTCCTAATAAGAAATTGAAGTAACATTTTCTTCTCAACAAAAGTTATATACTATTTATGTTTACAAAAATAGAAATCCTTTGTAATTGTAAGATTGAAAAACTAAAAATAGAAAATATAATCAGTTCTATATCAAATATAATCTATTTTCTACTTTGAAAAAGAACTATACTTTGACTTTCTACTAGCTTTAACGGTCACAGTTAAATGCAGAATATGGTGCAAAATTAAGATTTATAGTCAAAATAGTGACAATAAATTAATTAAAATTGATCATTGTACATGACCTATAACAAAAAATTCCACAATATTTATTATGAAGGAAAAAAAATTATTGGATGAGAACGCAACGTATGATTATTTAAGTTATTATTATTATTATTATTTTTTTCGAACAATACATTGAACCATATCTTTTCTTGCACTGATTTCAACTTAAATACATTGAACCATATCTTTTCTTGCACTGATTTCAACTTAAATTAAAAATTATAATTATAATATTACGATTTTTTCTCACTGTTATATGAAAAGAATCCGAACAGTTGCGTTGTTGAATAAGATGATTATTGTCATGTTCGACTAGAAAACATGGACTTCATGTGTTGTGCTTAAATATGAAGCCATTGAAGCGTTTCAACTAAGTCAAACGTGTTATGATACAAAGGTGCAAACAAACTCTAATTCAATTCCCGGTAAAATAAAGCAATTCAATTCCCTGGAATTCAATGACAGTGACATTTCACCCTGCAATCAAAACCCTAAAAGAGAGGACAAAATGGAAAAGAGGGAAAAAAAGAAAAAAATCTCTGGTAAAGTCTATGTTCAAAGGAAATTTGAAACACACCCAAAACACTTTTCATTATATATATATAGTTGTTTTGTGGAGTGTGCGATCTTTACTTCTAGTACTTGCTTTCTATTTTCAATTCTAAATGCACCCCACATATAGCTAAGGGTGCGTTTGATACGCCGTTATTTTTCTAGGAACTTCCACTTTTTCGTTGTTTGATAGCATTTTTTTTTTATGGAATTGGTTTTCACCCAATTCCAAGGTACAACCACTTGAAACTTAATTTCATAAAATTTCAATGACTTGCTATATGATGGGAATACAATTTCACATTTTTTATTTTATTTTTTTGTTTTAGTAATAGAAACAATTTCTAAGATAAAATGTAAAAACATTTATCCTTTTAATTGACAAATTCTATGCAAAACAAAACCAAACGTAAAAATTTAAAAAAATTTTTTTTTTTTTTTTTTTTTGCAATCTAAACATATTTTGTCCCCAATGGTAAAAAAATTTATCCATTTAATTGACAATTTGCATAAAAAAAACAAAGTCAAACGTATTATAATAGAAATGTGAAAAATTATACAAATCAAACATCTTTAATTACAATTCCCGATAAAACAATTTCAAACAATTCAATTCCCTGCAATTCAATTTCTTTCCACCCAAAGTCCACTATTGCTATCAAACGAACCCTAAATTCCATAACCTAATTAAAAGTATTCTACCCTGCTCATACCTTTTTCCCGTAGATAGAAAATGGAGTAAAAAGCTAGTGATTGTGGTATTCTTCTTCATTTTTGTATTGCTTGGCTCGATATCTTCTCCTTCATTACCACTTTGCTTTCTATCTTTCTTTCCTTTCTCCATTCCCTTCTTTTCTTTCCCTTTCTTCCTCATGTTTCTAGATTCTTCTCCTCTGCTCTCTGTGTTTCTTTTCCCCAAAATAAGAAAATCAAATGCGTCACTTATCCTTTAAGTGGTCAGGTGGATGACTATAGCATAATTGCAAGTCAAGCCCCACTCTTCATAACATATAACCTATAGTCCTTTAGTTATATTAAGAGAAAATTTAATCCCTAAATTCTTATTTGGTATCATTTATGTACGCTTAAGTATTTGTATTTACAAATTAAGCCCCAAAAAATTATTTATCCAACTTAAGTCCTTATTTTGACCTACTCTGAACCATTGAATTTTTTATTTTTATTAAATAATCTCTTGACTTTGAATATAATGAGTGGTATCTAACAACCTTACCCCCTTGAAAGAATTTTGTCCTCAAAATTCAATTAGCTAAGATTCAAACATATAAAGATATAGAGCACACAATTGATCCTCACTTGCCATAATGTCTCTTTTATTGAATGATTTCTCTAACAACTTTAACGAGTCCCAAAATTCATTATTTCTTATCATACTTTGAATAACTTCCTAAGAACCAATATATAATATTCTCATCTTTCCTTTTGCCAAACCTTAGGAAAACTCAATTATTTTCCAATTTGAATTTCAAGATACTACTTTTCATATTCTCCAAATCTTCACCTTATGTTATAATTTAAACTATTCTCTAATCAAATTCCTTTTTCTGTAGTAATGTAACTTTCTTTTGCAACTTTCATCCCATTAAATAGCATCAAAAAGAGTTAATTGCATGTATCCAATTCTTACATGCCACTTCATGAAAAATAAATAATTATCTCAATCCACTTTAAATAGCAACCCATCCATTGATAGCATATCTTCAAAACTCGTCTTCATAGTCTCTAGCATTATATTAAAAGAAGCTCCACAAATGTAATTTAGTTATGTAACTCCCTATAAATTAATCCAGAGATAGATTCTCAAACCCACTATATAAATAACTATCTTATCCATAAATAGTTTATACATATGATCTTATGAACTGACTATATCATTTGAAAAGACTCTAGTTACCTTTGTCGATCTGTCAACAATGATTTAAAATAATATTCTATCTCCATTCTATGTACTTGGAAACCTCCAAATCAAAAATATTTGAGGGTAATTACTTCCATTCTAAATTGACAATATTTGCAAAAAATCAATTGTTCATGATTTTTCTAAAATTCTAATTATCCCCAACAACAATTGAGATAGCCCGATAAGGTGTTATTTTCCTTTGATTCTATATCATCCAATGATAATATATACACAACTTCAATTTCAGCCCTTTCGAATAAAAATATACCTAAAACTCCGGTAATTGATAAGCACCGATATTTCTTGCTATGCCACAATTCCTAAATTTAACACCAATATAACCAACTCTAAATCATGTTTTAATCATTCCTCTTCAACGATCTACGCTATAAACCATAATTTATCATTTTATTCAGAATACTTTCTAAACCATAACATAATTCATTATCATAAATCAAACCCTCATTAAATTTAGATACAAGAGCAAATATTTCCTCAAAAGTTAATCAATTCCGAGCTCTTAATAGCACAACTTTTTACATTTTTAAACCCACAAAATTTTGGTGCTCTTTCTTTCTATGAAGAGGTAATAATAACACTTAATCCATGATAATTCTATACTCTTATTCCATAAAGAGGCCATTGACATATCACCAATGCACAAGTCTTCTAGTATATCACATAAAGACCTTTAATTAAGATAATGCATCCTAAAGATACATTCCACAATTGAGTAAAATTTACATTTGATGATCATTTTAAACTTTAGACTATCCAACATATCATACATGCGCTCCATAGCAAATTGATCTCAATAAGAATGGAATATTTTAGTCGTGAGATCCAAATATACAATAGAAAATAACCCAAAATTTACATTACCAAATAAAATCATTAAATACGCCTTAACTTCAAAATTTAGCTTGAAGCTTCCAAGTTGTAATAATCCAACAAATGACCTTGGCAAAATTAATTAACTTAATAACCCAAATATATCATCATCTTATTTTGCTATAGGACAACCATATCATTCATTTACTTTCTATTCATCATATCATATTATAATCATCTAACCTTGTCATTTATAGTCAGACCGTATGACCTAAAACATTTAATTATAATTTTTCCTTAAAATCACAAAATAATAACCTTCATATTTATCACTTGAAACTTTCATACATTAATATACCACCAAGATTTCATATGTTAATTTTCCAATCTCAATAAATTCCAACTCTACCATTCTCCAGTCCTTTTTTTTTTTTTTTTAATTCACATAAACATACCCGAATATGCATATCCATTTAATTCTATTTGTGAAGCAACAAATTACCCCATAATAAGGAATCATTATGAAGTATATCCATATTTTCTCACATCCCCTATAATCAAATAAGTCATAAATAATTGGAATTACTTAAATGTTATTTTCCTCGATGCCTAAATTACGCAATAACACATTGTATTTATTAATCAACAAATCATCATTTTGTCTTCCACAATTTTTTATCATATTGCATAAGTATACACCATCATGATTTCTATCATCATCCCATATAAGTGACCACAAATCACCACAAAATTTTGATAACACTAATGACCATTTGGCTTCTCAAGATAATTAAAATTCCTCACTGATTGTCACTAATTACACAGATAATATCATTAACTTAGTCCCTATCCCACGTGCGGGTTCTTTGAATCACAAGGCAGATGAGATGACATAGTATTTTCAGAGTGTTCATGAGCAGGTGAAGTTGACCATTCAGGAGAGTAATGCCAAATATAAAGTTCAGGCCGATAGTCACCGTTGTCAGGTACTTTTTGATGTTGGTGATTTTGTTTAGACAATTTTAACTCATGATCGCTTTCCTCTTGAGGAGTAAAATAAACTGAACGAGCGAAAGATTGGACTTTGTGAAGTTTTGCAGAAGATTAATGATAATGCCTACCGACTGTGCCTTCCCAACTATTTGAAGACGTTTGATGTCTTTAATGTGAAGCACTTAAGTCCTTGTTTTGTGGATTGTAATGAAACTGATGTGAACTCGAGGACGAGTTTTTTCCAACCCGGGGTGACTAATGTGGGAGAGTTCGAGTCAGATATCGAGTTGTCAGATAGCACGTTAATGGCGTTAAGTTAGGAAATGATTTTAACCCGATTTGAGCTAGATTTTTCACAGGTTCCATATTTTATTTTGGCATGATTTTTGAGATTTTGCTATTTTTGGCAAAATTTGATTTTTGGCTATAAAGTCTGGCTTGTGGACGAGATTTTATTTGCTTGATTAATAATAATATTCAGTTGAATTTCAGGGACATTTTTTTTTTCTGTATTTTCGTGTTATTCTAGTATTCTTCTTGTGAATCATCTGTTAGACTAGCTTGTGGATAATCACTATCTTGCCCGCGTCAATATCCTAGGCGAATCTCTTTTACCTTAAGAGGGAGTGATGCATATGAGAATAACTCCAGCACCCAAATTAAATAAAAGTAGATTTCGTGGCTGATCAAGGAGCACGACTGATTCCCAGCATTTTATAACTTTCATTAAATTTAATTGCTTTCTTAATTCAGCTGAATTATGTCTTTTGTCTTCCTTGTTTCCTAACTAATTTATTTATTGTTTGTGGGTTCATTTTCTATATAATACAGTGTTCACATTGTAAACATGACATTGATATTGAAAAAACATAGGTTCTCCAAATGCATATTATCCAATAATAGGGGTATTTGTGGGATCTACGATTATAATTGATTGCTCATTTTCTTCTCAATTCTGCTGCATCATAAGCTAAGACCAGTTTTTCTAAGATCAAGAAGATGACATTTAGACATAGCTAGTATGAATAGGGGTGAGAAAGTGGTTACACCTTGAAAATTTAGAAATCACAGTTATAACAGTTGATGTAAATTTAATTGGAAACAGCTGTAAATACTTTGTGAAATGATTTATAAGAACAACATATCAAAAACCATCAAAATTTATTAATTCAAGCGGTTACAATTTGATAAGTAGAAAATTAAAATAGAAGTTTGTGTATTTTACTTTACTTCCAAGCATTACAAAAAACCTCATCATAAAATGAGGAAGACAAAGGCAATTTATTTAAGGAAATTATAATGCATTGGAGAGTTCTCATAGAAGGATGAACGTGATGGTTTTGCCACTGTTGGATAGAGGTTTTCTGACTGGCAAAAGCAAATATGAGTTTGGCAGAGGCCACACGAGACGACAGCCACATATAAACTCCATCTCAATTATGCCCCTTATTCATTGTCGGTGCCCATTTGCGAAGATCCTTCACCACAAATGAAAACGGTAAGAATCCATCAGAGACATGATTAGATAAAATACTATCTCCTTATGTTTCTGAATTATCATTTGGAGCATAATCTATTGCACAAGCATAATGATTATTTGTATCTCACTAAAGACCTGTTTACTTAATAAAAATAGATATTTTATGCTGTCATATTTAGTTGAGCAAAAAATATCAAAATATATATAGATGTAAATTAAGATTAACCTTGCTCATTAGGTTGATCAATATCAAATGTGATGCAGGATGAATTGGAGCAACTAATAAATAACAAACCAGATCTAGAAAATAGAAGATTAAAGAAAGAACGATAAAAGCAGAATAATTAATAGAAGAAGTAGAAGAAAGATGGGGAAGGAGAGAAAGCTCGCAATAAGCCACCAATAATTTATTCAATCATCAACTGTTTAATTTCACGACAAAACAGGTTTAAATAGTAAAACAAAACCCTAACGAGAACGGGTTTGGGCCAAACCCCATTATAAAAGCATGTCTGCATCAACTCTCCTGGGGTGGGAGGAAAACTCGACCCTATCGAGTGGATAGATCATGAGAGGTTGTAGTCATTCTCCCAACCATAAGTTGAGTGGTTGGCCAAGCTTCTTTCGGCGTTTGTGGAAATGTGTCAATGGAGGCTTGAATCTGGTGTCCTCGCCAACTCTCCCTGAGTGGATGGGAGGTGATCTGGGCCATGGAAGATCCTGCTGACTCCAATAAAGCTCTAACAAATCTAAGTCAAGTTGCTGTAGTGTCTATCTGGGGATCCATGTACAGTCAGAATCAGGTCGATCAACCCAACGCACAAGGAAGCGCTGAACATCTCAATCATTAGTCAACACAGTCTGTTCATCCAAAATGAAATCAATTTTATCTTTGTGTGCTGTGAGGGAAGGTATTGGGTTAAGAGTGGCGAAAGAAACAGGGTCAAGGTCCACAGATGGAGGTAGAAGAGGATCATCGGAGGGATTAAAATGGCCTTTATAAGTAACTAAATCCTTAACATTGAAAGTAGAGTGGTATCCAAGGTGTGCTGGAATGCCAACAACATATGCATTTGGACCAATTTGCTTTAAAATTTTAAAAGGACCAACACTACAAGCTTGCAATTTAGAGACGGGACCAGATAGACGCCGCTCTGGCCTAATTCGAACCATAACGTAATCCCCAATTTTAAACTCAATGTCTTTTATGCAGATCAGCTCAGAGTTTATATGATGCATTACTGGCTTCAAGTTGTTTATTGATCTCAATATGCAAATCATGAAGATGTTGTGCAAAGGCCTCGGCTGACACAGGCACTCTAGCGTGTGGGGACATTGGAATGAGATCTAAAGGCTTTCTAGGCTTATACCCATGGACAACTTCAAATGGACTCATACCTAATGATCGATTCACGGAACTGTTATATGCAATTTGAGCTATAAGAAGAATCAAATCCTAATTTCTAAGATTTTCCTTGACTAGACATCGTAGCAAATTCCCAAGACTTCGGTTAACCAATTCCGTTTGACCATCCGTCTGAGGCTGGTAAGCCGTAGAAAATTTCAGTTTAGTACCAACCTTATGCCACAAGGTTCTCCAAAAATGGCTAGTGAAACGAACATCCCTATCTGACAAAATGGTTTTAGGAAGTCCATACAATTTGACAATTTCATTAAAGTACAACGTGGCAACCTTGGACGCCTCTGAAGTCTTGCTACAAGGGATAAAATGAGCCATTTTTGAGAAACGATCAACTACCACGAAAATAGAATCATGTTTCTTTGGGGTGTGTGGAAGTCCTAACACAAAATCCATACTAACATCTTGCCAATGATAATTAGGGACGGGAAGAGATGTGTAAAGGCCCGTGTTTTGCCTATTCTGTTTGGCCAACTGACAAGTGTTACATGTACTAACAATCTTAGCCGCATCTTTGTTCAAGCTAGGCCAATAGAATTGGCGTTCAACCTCTTCAATGGTCTTATCACGCCCAAAGTGACCGGCTAGCCCTTCCGCGTGAATTTTTCAGACTATGAAGTCCCGCACCGAAGATCGAGGAATGCACAACCTATTGACTCGAAAAAGGTAACCGTCCTCAAGTCAGAAGCCATCCGCTGTACCTGACCGTCCACCTTGCAAATCAAGGAAGATATCCTTAAAATCAGGATATGCTTCGTAATCCTCATTAAACCTTTCAAAACCTATAACATTGACGCTCATGATAGACAAAAGGGAGACACGACGACTTAAAGCGCCAGCTACTTTGTTCTCCGTGCCTTTTTGTGTTTCAAGACTAAAGAATAGTCCTGCAAAAACATAACCCAGCGACCATGCCTAGAGCTCAACCTTTTCTGGGAGTAGGGGTAACGAAGGGCCTCGTGGTCCGAATAAAAAACAAACTCGTGGGGTAGCAAATAATTGCGCCAATAGCACAAGGCCTAGACAACTGCATACAGTTCCTTATCGTAAGTTGAGTAGCATTGTTTTGCATCATTTAACTTCTCGCTGAAATAGGCAACATGGTGATGATCTTGAGTCAAAACTCCACCTATTCCTACTCCCGAGGCATCACACTCTACCTCAAGGACTTTGGAAAAATCGGGAATACGCATGACAGGAGCCTCTGTCATTCGCTTCTTGACTAATTTAAAAGCTTTAGTCGCCTCTTGTGTCCAATGAAACTCTCCTCTCTTCATACATTCCGTTATAGGAGCCATGATAGTGCTAAACCCTTTGATAAAGCGACGGTAAAATGTAGCGAGACCGTGAAAGCTCCTGATGTCGTGTATAGTCTTAGCTTCAGGCCAATCAACAATCGCCTAAATCTTATCAGGATCAGCAGATACCCCTGTTGAGGATACAATGAATCCTAGGAAAATGACTCTATCAGTGAAGAAAAAGCATTTCTTGACGTTAGCAAACAATTTTGTGGCACGAAGGGTAGAACAAACTTGTGTGAGATGGTCTTGATGTTGTTCCTTAGTCTTACTATAGATGAGAATGTCATCAAAGTAGACAACGAGGAACTTACCCATGAAAGGTAGAAGAGTTTGTGTCATTGCCCGCATAAAAGTACTTGGGGCGTTAGTTAGCCCAAAAGGCATGACCAGTCATTCATAAAGACCATCTTTTGTTTTGAACACAGTCTTCCACTCATCACCCTGTCGGATCCTAATCTGGTGATATCCACTCTTCAAATCAATCTTAGAAAATATCGTAGCACCAACCATCATATCTAGCAAATCATCAAGCCTAGGAATGAGAAAGCGATACTTCACCGTGATCCTATTGATAGCACGACTATCTACTCACATCCTCCACGAGCCTTCTTTCTTAGGAGTCAATAGGGCGGGAATTGCACAAGGACTTAAACTCTCACGGATGAAACCCTTGTGAAGGAACTTATTGACCTACCTCTGAAGTTCAACATGCTCTGTAGGATTCATTCTATAATGAGGTGAGTTTGGGAAAACCGTTCCCGGGACCAAATCTATGGCATGTTAAGGGTCCCGTAGAGGAGATAATTGGTCAGACAAGTCCTCAGGGAAGACATCCTGAAACTCTTAAAGCAACGACTGGACTTCAACAGGGGTTGCTGCTGGGGGGATCACTGGAACCTTCATGACAACCACAGCAAATACAATAGGGTCGCCTGCAAGTACGTGCTCGAACTCTGTGGGACTAATGATATGCAATCCCTTTCACTCTACACTTTTCTTCGTGTCCAGTGGGCCAACGGGTTGCGGGCGGTAGCGGGTTAAGATGAATCTTCTTTCCATTAAACACGAAAGAGCAAGAATTGGATCTACCATAAATGGTTACGTCCAGGTCAAACAACCACGATCGCCCTAGGATGATTTGCTCGACATCCATTGAAATAACGTCACACCATATATGATCTTTATACTCGAGGAACTGAATAGGGACTAGACAACGCTCTTTAACAACTATAGAGAACGTATCAACCCAAGAGACATTATATGGCTGAGGGTGAGGAATTGGCTTCAACCCAAGATGGGATATAGTAGCCATTGAGACTGCATTAATGCAGCTACCACTATCCACAATAACCTTACAACCCTTAGTATTGATCTTGATGAAAATATGGAAGATGGCATGACGACGCCAATCATCGACATCCTTAGATTGGGTAAGAGTACAACGCACGACACCGACTCTAGGCATGTGTGGGGTAAGGGAACTAGTCTGAATACAACCTAACAAGGCATCTTCACTATCATCTAAATCATCAGATTCTTCCATCTTAGGTTCATAAACTTGGTCCTCTAATGACTCGTCCACAATATCTTCACGTTCTTCTATAACTAAGCTCGACTAGGACACTTAGAAGAAATGTAACAAAAACCTTTACAGTTAAAGCATTGGAAACGGGAGGGCGCCCATGAAACTTCAGGACCTTTACCTTTACTATCCGATACAGGGGTAGCAGTAGAAGGGGGAGGCCCTAGAATAGACTTAGGGAAAGGAGTGGACGCAAAAGAGACTATGGTGCGGGTGTCACTACGAGTCCTATATGGCATTCTAGTCACTAACTCGTAATCTCGAACGAAGGAGTAGGCATGGTCAAGGGTGGTGATGTCCCGAAGGACAAGCTCACGCCTAAGATAATTTCTTAGGCCTTGCCTAAACCTACTCAAGGTCATAACCTCATCCTCAACGACCTGACATCTCATTCGAAACTCGTCAAATTGAGCGATGTACTCGGTCACAGGTCGACTGCCTTGCGTAAGTGTATTTCATTGATCCAATAAGTTCCCCTTGTAAGATTGGGGCAAGTACTTATCTTGAAAGCGACGCTTCATTTCCTCCCAACTCCCAATAGGAGGAGCACGACGTCTCTCAAGAAGATCCTCAATACTTTCTCAAAATAGCTGAGCAGTCTCAATTAATTTCAGACTGGCAAATTGAACTCTACGATCTTCTAGAACCCCATACCAGGCGAAAGCGATCCATATCCCGAGTCCATTGAGTAAATACGCTAAGGTCCAGGCAACCATCAAATGTAGGGGCATCCAACATGATATTTCTAAAGAAACGCTCCTCGTGGCGAGGGGGAGACTGAGTAGCATGACGATGACGTTCCCGCTCTCGTTCATGAACTGGATTTCCATTCCCACAATCATGTCTAACATGGTGCCGACCACCTTGTGGACGATAACGAGGTCTATTATTGGACGCTTCGGAGTTTTCAGCTTCAGTCGCGTATGGATTATACTCAAATGCGATCAACCTAGCAGCTAGGGTTCTATTCTCTTCACGAGTAGTAGCCATCTCAGTTTGGATATTTGCTAGTTGAGCCTGTAGTTGTTGTTGCCCATTGGCAAGTTGTGCTAATTTCGGGTGAGGGCCTCTATTTGTGAAGGGTCCGATGGCAAGGATACTGGAACTAGGGATAGTAACGCGACCACTACGCAAATGCATACACAGCGACACTAGCTAGGTGAAGGTGCAATAGAGAGATCAATAAACAACGAGTGTCACCGAAATTAGCAATTGAATTTATTATTTTTTTTTTTTTGAAGTAAACTGCGGGGGTTACGTAAATTCAAATGTGGCAAGCTAATAGTGTTGATACAAATAAAATAAAAGCAACGATACAAATGAATGAGTAATCAAAACCTCTAATCACGGGAGGTCAACGGGGAGCAATGGAGTCAATTTGCTCATTAATTTCGATCAAGTGGGGGGTAAGGCTAAAATTACCAAGGTAATAGCAACACAAAGACTTACGATGTGATTTAAAATGAAGTAGCAGTGTAAACTAAAGATAGATGAGAGTAGTGACTCCCTGTGGTCTGGTTGTGACTCCTGTAGTCCAGTTGGCCTGACTTGCTACGCGTGGGCCTCAGGTATGCTTGTGCTCTATCCTTCGTTGCAGATGTTTTCCACTTTAGAAATCACTCCAATTGCTTCTTGAAGTTATGGGTTACGTCTGCCAATTTGAGAATGTGAGTGGCTTGTTGATTGAGAATATGAGTGACTGATGGTTCTTGTTCTGCTGGTGGCGATGGCTGAAGTAGCAGGCGACGATGACGAGACCAGGTGTTGGAGTTGTAAGATAAAGTAATGGGTACTGAATATATAGGATGGATTTGCAGTGGAGGTTGTTGTTTGGTCTGTATTTTGGTGACAGACTGTGATGGAGCAAACACTGGGGTGGGTGATGGTACCGGTGGTGCCGACGATGAAGGGAGATGGATTGATGTTGCGGGGACTAGAGGTGGTGTCGACGGCATGGTCGGTTCAGAGGAGATGCGGCTGTCGAGGACGAGATGTTCAGGGAAAAGGAGATTTGGTAACGGGTGATAGAGTTGTGGGTCTAGTGGGATGATGGCGACGAAGAAGATGGTGCTGTTGGAGTCGTCGACGATGGGAAGAGAGAGGAATCGGGTTGTGGCGGGCGTTGGGTGTGGCGGTGGAAGGTGGCGGGAGATTTTGTTGCTACGATTGCTTTTGGGGAAGAAGGAGGCTCGTGGGATTGGGCTGAATTAAATGGGCTAGGTTGAGTTAGGGAGTGGATAGCTGAGCCTGATGAGTTAATTGGTGGATTAGGGTAATGGGTATTGCTTAGATGGGCCGGTTATCGTGTATAATGGGCTAGACTTAGGGTTTGGAACAGCAGCTGAAAGGAAACAAATCTAACCTAATAATTTTTTTTTTTTCCAGAAAATGGCGAAACACTAAAACTGAATATTTTTTTCCTCTTTTTTTTCCTGGTGAACAGTACCAGTAACAGTAACTCTTTTTTTTTTTTTGTCAACTAAGAAAGAAAACTGATGTTCTTATGCTAATCCCTTCCATTTGTTCTGTTCCAATAAATTTTGGGTAAAAAGGCATGAAGAATTTTGGATGACGGATTGGTTTGTGTGTATGGATCAATCATGTAGAAGAAGTCTTACCCAAGTTTCGCTTTGATACCAAATTTGATGCAAGATGAATTGGAGCAACTAATAAATAACAAAGCAGATCTAGAAAACAGTAGATTAAAGAAAAAACGATAGAAGAAGAAGAATTAATAGAAGAAATAGAAGAAAGATGGGGAATGAGAGAAGCTCGCAATAAGCCACCAATAATTTATTCAATCATCAACTGTTTAATTTCACGACAAAACAGGTTTAACTAGTAAAACAAAACCCTAACGAGAACGGACTTGGGCCAAACCCCATTATAAAAGTCCAATTATATAAATAATAGTCCAAAATATAAGTAAAGTCCAACTAGAAAATAAATAGAATGGATGTCCGCATCAAAATGCTTGCAGGTTTCCACTGGTGACACAATTGAAATCAAACATAAATTGCTCCGAAGGCATGAATGCATCCAGCACTGTTAGAAATCGGGTCCCACCCTGTTCCATGTAGGGTGCTTCAACGTTGTCTTCAGAAAATGCGTATCCACTTAAATCATGCTGGGATTGATCCTGAGGATGATTATCAAAGATATTGTTATTTGTCAGACCATAGGTTTGTTGATCTTGAATTTTTTCAGCATTTTCCTTGATTTGCATTTCTTGCTCAGTTAAAACAGGCATAGACCCAAATTTCTTTCGTTTCAATTTTGTATCCTCGATCTCTTGCGATGTCAACACATTGCTGTTGTGATGTTTTCTCTTTCTGCTTGGTCTCCAAATCCCTTTACGACATTTCTACAAAAAAAAAAAAAATGAAATAATTAAAATTATACCACATGCACATCGAGATCTATTGTAAAGCATCTTGATAGACTAATAAACAATTTCTCAATATGTTTAACTTATTCTTGTTGGACAGGTATATAACAATGATGACTTTTGTGTGTTCCCCCTCCCTTATGGAGAGGAGATCTCCCACAGGAATCAAAAGTTGAATATGATAATAAAATCTTTTAATAACTCCTTTCAGTGAATAAGTAATAACGTCGTATCTAGAAATGAGTTATATATGTTTGGAGATGACAATGTTAAAAGGATTTTGCTTCTTTCCTACGGGATTCTGTCATGGGGGTGGTCAACCCCATGTTATCAGAGCATGGTCCATATTAAAAACATAAGTATCTTGAAAGTCACAGACAATGTATTGGAGTTAATAATTGTGAAAAATATTTTAATCCAGCTGGCTAACTCGTATTAAAAAGTTATTACTACATTTGATAAGCAGTAAATCGTAAATTGTCATGGTTAGATTGCCATAAACAAACCTGGAGATGGCTGGCCACCTGCAATCTTGTAAGACCTGGTACATTCATGAGCTCTAGGATCTCGTTTGGGTAACATCCTACACAAAATAAAAGGTCACACATGTAAGGGCACACACGCGCATAGCCCATACACCCATAATAAATAGATTCATATCTGTATTCATGCTAGAGATATAGTTTTTACAGACATACCCACACAGTCACAGGTACGAACACACATATATACAGTGGAAATATCATAATAATTAGAATCTAAAAGTATAATATGAGAAAAGTCTTACTTCCTTCACCAAGATCAATGACAGCATCCTCAAATTTGTCATGGAGTTCTTGAGTCCACCTTTTCCAAACTTCTCTAATTTGAAATTTTTTTCTTGACTTATGTCCTTTTTCAGAAACACCATGGTCATCACTGATAACATTTTCCCATGGAATTTCTTCTTCTACCCCAAACCCTTTGCTCAATCTGTTTAATACTGGCATCTCTCCAAGTTGTTCTTTTCCTTTAATTTTCCTTGTCTTCTCCCTCCACACATGTTGCCAAAGGTACTTTACATTCTCCATTTTAATCGGTTTTGGAAGAAAAAGGAAAGCACCTTGTTCCAAAGCACTTCTTGCCATCATATCATCGTCATAATCGCACATCACTTGAATAAAATCATGCCAAATATAATCCGTTTAATATAGCCTTGATTGTACTGTACTCGTTAGTATAAAAAATTCATGCAGTAATGAGTAATACTAAATGACATGTAGATTTAAGGAAAGTAAAATAATTTAGAAGGTCAATTATAAACTAATTGACACTCACGAATCACTAGCAGGTCCATTTTAACTGCTTCTTGGACAAGCTTGAAGGCGCATGTGTCAGGTGGGTAGATATTTGCCATTAGGATATCAAATTGAGCCTTCCCATTTGACAATAGCGACAAAGCAGTGGATGCATGTTCAATGGATTTCACTACAAAAAAAAATTTAAATTAGAACCATTAAGTGAGAAGAAAAAAATAAAAATATTTACCTAAATTAATAGAATTATTAAAAATTGCAATAACAACAACCTGTTTTTCTCTATCTTATACAGTTAGTATTTTTACTACAATCTTTCTTTTGCCTACATATGTGCGCTCGTACATGAATGTGTGCTTGTCTAAGCCTAGATCCTGGTCATACGTATGTATTCTAATTATTAACGAAATGCAAACGAAGAACAAGTTGTTTTAAAAAAAAAATGAGGCATTTTCAAAATGTATATTTTCTAAGATGTGATTTTCATTTTCAAGCTGTATCAAGAACTAAGTAACTTTATGATCCTAGAAAAGTAGCATAAATAGTAGCATATATACTCCTTATGTGACGCACACGAAAACTTTTCTTTCTTAACAAATTTTACAAGCTATTTTGAGTTTACAACAGAAAAGAAATCCTTTATATCTGTAGAATTGAAAAACAAAAAAATGGAAAATATTGTCAATCCCAAATCTAGTAGAATCTACTGTCTACTTTGAAAAAGGGCTATGCTTTGATGCTTTAATGTTCAGCTAAGATTAACGAGCACATTTAAATGCAGAATATGGCGCGAATGAATATATATAGTTGAAAGCTTAAACTATAACGAATTTTTTTTTACCTTTATATGAAAAGAATTCCAACAGTTTCTTTGTTGAAATAAGATGATTAGTGTCATGTTCAACAATCAAAATATGGACGTCTTGCATTGTGCTTAAATATAGCCGTTGAAGTGCTTCAACTAAGCTTCAAAACTCCTAAAGAGCAAGAGTCTTGACGATGACAAAGTATGGAGAAGAAAATATAATCACTTGAAAAGTCGATGTCTGGAGGAAGTTTGACATAAATACAAGCATCTAAAACACCCAAAATACATGTATTTATATAGTTATTTCATGGAGTGTGTCTTGTTGACCTTTAGTATCCATAAATACCTCATAAAGATTAGTTTAGAATGAATACAAATTTCATACACCTGATACATTTATATTTATTTGTTTTCTGGAGTACGTTATGTTGACTTCTAGTACAAATAATACCTCATAATTGTTTTAAACTTCTCAAATGTTTTCTCACTTTTTGGATAACAATGAGTTTATCTTGTAACATTACAACAATACAATTTAACTTATACATCTGTGTTGTGGGCCCCTTCCAAATTGACCCACAATATAAGAAGTCCATGGATTAAAGTAAGTGGTTGAAAGGTAAACAAAGTAATGATATCAGGTAGTACCAGTGGTGCTCAATACTAGTGACAATAGTTAGGCACCTACTTTTAGTTGTTCAATAAAGTTAAAATAAGTTGAAATAAATTTGGTTAATAGAAAATTAAATGTTGATCCTAGTGCTACGTAGACTTGAGGTGGATAACCTTATTGATTGTTGAAGTGACCATTACATCATTTAATATTATGTTCCTTGGTGATACCAATTTTGTGCATGTATATATAGATATATAAACTGTTCTAAAGCGATTTGTGCATAGAGTTTATAATCATTAAAATTTATAATAAGATACGTTGACTCGTTAACTTAGCATAACCGACATAGGCTGTATCTACATATATGTTGAGGACATACACTACAAGTAAAAAAGTTTTTTGCAATATGTAAAAGACAACATTCATTAATTGCATGTTGTTAAAAGGGGTCTATCGCAACATTCAATAATGTATGTTGCTATTAATTCATTGAATTGAGTTTTGACAATTTTTTTTAAGGAATGTTGTTAATACACCCTTTTGCAACGTTTGAGCGCTGTTTTCATTAAAAACTTTTTGCAACGTGCCTTTTGCAACATGTAAAAGATCACATTCATTAATTCCATGTTGTTAAAATGGGTCTATCACAATATTCAACAAATGTATGTTGCTATTAATTCACTAAATTGAGTTTTGACAATATTTTTTTTAATGAATGTTGTTTGTTAATGTTAGATTATTATAATTGGCTATTCTGTGAACAAAAGGACCAACTTGAACATTTTAGAAGTTTAGGGACTTAATTGTAAAGTTTCATAGTTGGTTGTGTAGCATAGGGTTTGGAGTCCAAGTTTGGAATACGAAGGTTTCTCACCGCATTTCGCTAGACGTTCGAAGGAGTCATAAAGTAGAACATTCATCGCTCAACTTTCGCCCCACTGTCGCTCGTGCGACATGCCCTTTGCTCGAGTGACAGTGCTCCTCGTTCGAACGACCGTTTTACGGCCTGACCTAATTAGTGATTTCGCAAGATTTTAATTGGTCAAAGTTATCATATTCGTCCAACATATAAAAAGGGGCACTGCGCATTCGGGATCCATAGATTGAACAATATACATTCAAGAGAAAACACTTATTCTCTCAAGAGCTAAACCATCTTCAAAGTTCAATCAATTCATATACGCCCTTTGGATTGAAAACATCAAAACCTTCAATTAAATACACTGGTATCCATTCTTTACTTGGATCTGTCAGGAAGATTGTTTCGTCAACTTGCCTGATTGCGAAGATCAAGGAAGAAATTCAAGAACAAGGAGTTCTTGGTGGATTTACAGGAGATAAACTGGAAGAAGAGTTAGGATTGGTGTTCGTGTGCACATTCCAGAAGAGTTGCTTCAAATTTCAGACAGGAGATCCAAAAGCTCGTGTCGTCAACTTTGCTGGTGGTCTGTAAGTTTATAATACAGTTTATAGTGGATTTTTTACTGCAAAGCGCTCTGAGTTTTTTCCACGTTGGGTTTCTCCGTGAACAATTTTGTGTTGTTTACTGCTTTCGTTATTGTTTTCGGTATTGCGGTAGTTCAAGTTAGGATAAACTGAAGTGTTTGATTAATCACTAGACATAATTAACTTGTGACTCGTTGCATGTTAATTAAATTTTAATTCCGCGTTTACACCTAATCACCCCCCTCTAGGTGTAATTGGGTCGAATTTCCAATTTTTCATTGCTAATACACCATTTTGCAACATTCGGGCCCTATTGTCGTTAATTGTTCTCTGCAACATGCTGTCAATGTTTTAGCAATGTTCAGTGCGTATTGCCGTTAATTAGTTTTAGCAATAGACAATGCGTGTTACCATTAAATATTTTAGTAACATGCACTATGCGTTGCCGTTAAACATTTTAATAACGAGCATATGAATGTTGTCATTATTCTTTTCCCAACGTTCATTGAGCATTGTCATTAATCTTTTAACAAAGTGCATTGCACGTTGCCATTATTTATTATAGCAATTTAACAAGTCTAACCCATAATTAAGTGAATTCAGCACATCAAAATATCCAACTCGCAAAAAAAAAAAAAAAAAAAAAAAAAAAAAATTAATTTCCCTATATATATCTTTTCTCTCTTAAAAGGGAGGACTTTTGATTTTACTGTTTCAATTTGTCACATAGGTTTTCACACTATAGAAGTTTTCTGGTGTGGCTACATTAAGAAACCATTGAAGAGATTCAAGGTTTCGTGATTTTTCCTCTTTCTCCTCATACAGTAAGAATCCAGGTGATAATTTTCAAACTAAACATGAATTCTTGTAACTTTTCTCGATAGCATGGGTCTCGAACACTTAAGTTCTTCCATATTTCAGATTTCCATCAACACTTACGTAGAGTGCTCAAAAGGGGTTAACGTCATAGTATCCTCATGATTCTTTCTAGTCGATAGACCTCATGCATGATCCATGTATGCCCCTATCGATCGACTTCTTCTCATCCTTCCATTTATGAGTCTCTAGCTTCCTTCGCTTGTGAAAGCTCTTTATTATCATATCTGCCTCCTCTATATCCGCATACTTATTTTCCTTTTTGTCAACAACTCATGCATCGACTTTAGTAAATTTTTTGAAAGTGACATTTTGTTGCAGAAAATACAACTCAAGGACCTTCAATTGGTGCAATTCAGAGCTCAGCTTAAACAACAAAGCGATATCAAACACAGCCAAATGATTGGCCTCAACCCACAACTTGTTTCCATATGGTTGCCCAGTAATGTAACTCACAAAGGATCAAGAATGGTTACTGCAATATAATCACAAAGAGGAATAAGGTAGCACACTAAGCTCACGGCACAAAGGAAAGCAACTGGCCTGTTTTCCACTATTGCAAGACATGGTTCTGTTAAACATGAGGCACGCATATATATAGTTTTAGGGCTAGACATGGGCCAAAATCAAACACATAAGATGGAACAAAAACCAAGTGAATTGGGCTAACGTAAGGCGAGGCAACAGATGGCAACGAGCAACATAAATTAATCGTTCATTCTAATGGCCCAATTTGTTTTCTGGTCGAGCTAATCAATTGTAATATTGATATACATTTCATTCATCGGCCGCAAACTATGAAATTAATCCAACCGTTTAACATCATTGCCCGAATATATTGCGTATCAAAATCCAATAATTTTCTAAATCATGGTTTTAAACGGAACCAAATAAAAAACAAAAATAAAAATAAAATTTTGGATTGGTTTGATTGAAAAAGTGTAGTGGTTTGGTTTGGTTTAGAAAATTTACCACAAACCACTCAACCGAACCATATTCACCCCTTGCTTCAAACTCACCTTCACAATCCACTTAAATGGAAATAATTGGTCTTTATAATATTTTTCAACTACTAATTTGAATTTAGTGAACATAGTTATAACTTTTGATTAAAATTTATTTGGAAATAGCCTTAGTACTTTGTGAATTTTTCGATAAACATATACATAACATCAAAAATCAACAATGACAGCAGAATATGGACACCAAATATCTGAATATATTAATTTAAGCATTACATAAAACTTAGTCATAAAAAGAAGAAGACAGGTAACTTATTCAAAGAAATAATGTTTCCAAGAGTTCTCATAGAAGGATGACCATGACGATTGTTCCATTATAGGATCCAAGTTTTCAAGAACGGTTTGGGAGAAGCCATGTGCGATGAGTCCACTTACAAAATCCATCTTGATTATCCCCTTTCATTACTGGTGCCCCTGTTTGAAGATCCTTCACCACAAATGGAAAAGGTAAGAATTCAAACGAGACATGATTGTATTGACAAAGTTTAGATATATTTTCTCTCATTGAAGGGACACATATAACATTAGCTAAAAGAAACGATTTAGGGGACGAAGGGCTGCGATTAAATTAATATGCAAGCTAGTACCATTAAAGATTTCTATGTCATCACTACTATTATATTCTGATTGGCCAGATAGATTTCGGAAGTCAGATGTGATGTGCTGAGATGCTCCAGAATCCATAAACCAATCAGCATTAGAAACACTTGATTGGTAGGAAGAGGTGAGTTTTCGGCTGAGAACTAAAATGAGACGGCTGATGGTTGAAAAAAGGCCAAGAGGATAAGTTGAAGGGTAATTGCGATTGTGGCTTTAGGAAAGTGTGAAACCATAGGCAACATTAGGCAGTGTTTGACAGAAACCTTCACAAGGTTTCGGAGTTGAATGCCGCTAATTTTGATTCCAGTAGACCTAAAATTAGATGTGCCACCAGAGTTGTAAAGCTTTCCAGAACTGCTATTGCTACTGTTCCGATTTCGAAACTTTGTTTTGGTAGCCACATTCGCCGTTACGTTACTGATGGCTTGTTTCTGAGCTTCCCATTTGAGATGATGTTCATAGACGACTATTTTGCCATGAAGTTCCTTAAAGGTAATTGGTGTTTCTCGCTCGGGCACGGGTGGCTGTAGCAATATCCTTAAATTTGGAGCTCAGTCCATCAAGAACATCAGCAAGTGACAGAGCATCAGAGGATTAGCCTGTTTCTTGCTGCATATATTGTTCGACAGTAAGGGTATCTAGGGAGACATGGGTGAGGTTTTCTCTAAGTTGGTGAACGAAAGTACGTTAAGTTTTAGCACAATGGGAGGCAATCTTCTGCTTAAGCTTCCTTAGAAGATGGAAATAACGTAACATAGAAGGCAAATTCTTCAAAAATAGAGCCTAAAATAGCTTAGAAAATTAAAATTGTAGGCGGGGTTGATGATCGTTACACCATTAGTAGTGGTGGCTTTGGATGGAAATTTTTTGGAGCCATCAACATAGCCTTCAAGGTTTAGCCCAACAAGTGTGAACTAAATTCTGCCCACCATGTTTCAAAGGAGCTTTAGAGAGTACATAGATGATGAGAAGATGGTTCTCAGAATCAGATGTAAGAGATGATGTTGAAATAGCAGAATGGTGACTACCATAGGAGAGTTGAGTATGTTAACAGAAGAAAAATAGATAAATTTTGTTGTCATATTTAGTCGAGCATACCAAATATACGAAAAGATGTTTACATCTTTAATCGATGTGGGATTATATCCCTTAACAAGATGTATAGATAGAAATTAGGACTAACCTGGCTCATTAGGTTGATCGATATCAAATGCTTGCAGGTTTCCACTGGTGACACTATTGAAACCAAACAGAAATTGCTCATTAGGCATGAAAGCACCTGGAACTGTATGTAAATTAGTGCCAACATGTTCTCTGTAGGGTGCTGCAACATTGTTTTGAGCAAATGTGTATCCACTTAAATCTTGCCTGGATTTAACCTGAGGAAGTTGAGGATGATAATCAAAGACGTTATTATTATTTTTTGGATCATAGATTTGCGGATGAGTTTTTTCAGTGTTTTCATCGCTTTGGAGGTTCTGCCGCTCAATATGTTGGGTTAAAACAGGCATGGAACCAAATTTCTTTCTTTTCGGCTTGGTAGCCTCCATCACCGGCGATGACTCACCATCACTATATTGACATTGTCTCTCTTCACATGGTCGCCAACTCCCACTACGACATTTCTAAGAGAAGAAAAATAAAATGTTAATACTAGGAGCGTCGAGATCTATTGTAAAGCATCTAGATAGACTAAGAACTAAATTATCAATATATTTAACGTATTCCTTTCTGAGTGGGGGGGTCTATAACAAAGAGTTGGTGGATTTTATCCCAATGGCCCCATGGGGATGGCCACTAGGGTTTTCTAAGAGTATAAAATCATAAAACAATTTGGGGTGTTTGGTATTGATTTTGAAAATTAATTCTCAATCAATTCTCATTTTCAACCACACATTCTTCAATAAAATAATATTTTTCATCATATCAATAATTTTTCCTCCTTTTTCAACCACACATTTCCCATCATATCACTATTCAAAAATCAATTCTTACCCCAAAAATCAATACCAAACACCCTCTTAAAAAGTAGGAGTCGAGAAAGAAGTGTTTCAATATCATGCATGGAGTACATGAATTATTTAATGCGATAGACTGAAAAAAACTGAATAAGTAAAAAAAGCTTTGTTTTTGAGAGACTTTTGTTTGGAGAAGAATATACTAAATTGAACACCTCTGGAAAGTCGCAAAGACTCTCTATATGGGTTAGCACTCGAAATAAGACTTTGAAGTTTATGTCTAATGAAAAGATTATCATGTTTAGACTGCAACAATAACCAACCTGGAGATGGCTGGCCACCTGCATTCTTGTAAGACCAGGTACATTCATGAGCTCTAGTATCTCCTTTGGGTAACATCCTGCAAAAGATAGAAGTGAACTCGTGTAAGCACAAAGGCGCATAGTATGCACACACACACACACATGGGCACGGGCAGATCCACGAATTTATGTTGGTGGGGATAGAATAAAGTCTTAAAGACAATAACAATCTAAACAATAAGTCGATAAGGCAACAACAATCCAATAATAAACAGACCACATAACAACAATCTAATAACAAAAGATGATGAGCGACCAATATCTAAGTTATCCGTAATAAGCTAACAAGGAGACAATAATTCAACTTTTTTTAATTATATATAAATTATTATCAATATAATTAGGAAATAAAAGAAATAAGTATACTATTTTCTAATTGAATGATGGACAAATATTTGGCCTAGCTTAAAAGTTACTTCCTTTCTATACTATTTTGTAATTGGATTGGAACTTGTGGGATGTATTAGTTTTAAACCACGCTAAGTATTATTCAAAATATCAATTCCTTATTTTAGTCAATTGAATTTGAGGCTTGTGCTATTTCCTTAGTTTTAGACCCCTGCCATATACAAACACAAAGGAATTCCTCTATCATTGTACTTGGGCTGAGGTTCGACCGGCGGGCGCGCATATATACGCAATGGTAAGATGATAATAGTTAGAAGCTTAAAAATATAATGAGAAAAAGCTTACTTCCTTCACCAAGTTGAATGATAGCATCCACAAACTTGTCATGGAGTTCCTGAGTCCATTGTGTCCAAACCTTTCTCACTTTCTTATTTGATTTGTGTCCATTTTCAACAATGTCGTTGTCATCACTCGTAACATTTTCCAACGAAATTTCTTCTTCAGCCTCAAATCCTCTACTCATTCTGTTGAATGCTATCACCTCTCTAAGTTTTTCTTTTTCTTTAACTTTCCATGTCTTCTTCCTCCACACATGTTGCCACAGGTACTTTACATCCTCCATTTGAACTGGTTTTTGGAGAAAAAGAGAGGCCCCTTGTTCCAAAGCACTTCTTGCCATCATATCATCGTCGTAATCGCACATCACTTGAATAAAAAATGCAAAATAGAATCAGTAACATGTATCTTAAGAAATTGAGCCTAACTCAACCCATACAAAACCGGCTTGTAAGGTGAGGTTTGCCCACACTAAATAAATTGGTCATAGGCACTGTAATCAGTCGATGTGGGATTTTAACACACCCCCTCACGCACAGCGTGGACTTTTGTCATACAACTGTGGAAATCGATATTATTGGGGCCCAACACCGAAACTGGGCCTGACTCTGATACCATCTTAAGAAATTGGGCCTAACTCAACCCATACAAAACCGGCTTGTAAGGTGAGATTTGCCCACACTATATAAATTGGTCCTAGGCACTGTAATCAATCGATGTGGGATTTTAACAATGTAGCCTTGGATTGTACTACACTGGTTAGAATTTGAAAAATTTCTACAGCGTCGCGTAATATCAAAACGACTTGTATAAGGAATAATGATTTTAGAAGGTCAAATATTAACTAATTAACACTCACAAATCACTAGCAAATCCATTTTCACTGCTGCACGGAGAAGCTTGAAGGTGCTTATGTCAGTAGAGTAGATGTTTGCCATAACAATATCAAATTGATCCTTCCCATTTGATAACATTGATAAAGCAGTAGAGGCATGCTCAACACATTTCGCTACAAAACAAACTATTTAATTTAGAACCATTAAAGAGATGGAAAAATAAAATAGTTATGTAAATTAATTGAAGAAAACAAAACCTTAATATTGGACCAAAACATAATTCATCAATAGTTTATGTCAATTCAAATAATAAATAAATCATGAATTTTCATTTATCATATCTATACTTGTACTGATTTCAACTTTAACTTGGTGGGGGGGGGGGGGGGGGGGGGGGGGGGGGGGAATTCTAATACAATGAATTTCTTGTACAGATTTCAACTTAAAAATAAATGAATTCTAATGCTATAAATTTCTTTACCTTTATATGAACAGAATTCCAACATTTTCTTTGTTGAAATAAGATGATTAAAGTTATTTTCAACTAGCAAAACATGGATTTCTTGTGCCCTGCTTAAATATGACGCCATTGAAGTGTCTCAACAAAGTTTCCAACTCCAAAAACCTGACCGCCTTGACAGTGATTAGCTGAAACAAATATGAGAGAAAGCACCGAAAATCTCTCGAAGAATTCAACGCTCAAAGGAAACGTTGTATGAATACACATCTAAAACCCACCCGAAACACTTGTATTTATAGAGATATTTCGTCGAAAGTATGATGTTGACTATACATCGTAAAAATTTGTTGATATGAATATGCATTTTAAACACACACTGAGACACCTTTATCTATACAGTTGTTTCATTAAGTGTGTGATATTGACTTCTTTTATACATAATATCTCATAATGAAAGGTTTTTATGACTTAATAAATGTTATTTTCTCTTTTTGGAGAATGTATGTTTTAAATTTTAAATTTAGCTTTTGCATCTCTGTGTTGTGGGTCCTTGTCAAGTTGACCAACAGTACACCAAGTCCATATGGATTTTATTAAGAGGTTGAAATGTAATAAAAGTAAATGCTATCTATGCAATTCCAGTGGTTACTGTAACATGTCTAGGTGGCACTAGGATCCACTAATAATTATCCAATAAAGTTGATATAGATAAACTTTGAATAATTAGAAAATTAGAGGTGGATCCCAATAACACCTAGGCTTGTGCTAATTGAATTATTTTAGTATTAATGGTCCATTTTTGTAGTGATCTTTACATCATCACAAATTATATTACTTGATGATAGGAAATTTGTGTCATATATATATATATATATATATATATATTACCGTCCGTTTAATTAAAAGATGAAATTTGGGTGAAAAAAAATAAATTGTAGGAAATTAAATTGCATAAAACTTGTTTATTGTGAATTGTCATTCAATTGTATTTTGATTGGTATAATTTTTCATCTAAAAAATGTTTAAATTTTCTATCTTTTGATTTTCGTTTGACTTTGTTTTTCATGAAAAATTATCAATTAAAAGAATATAATTTCTTACAATTAAGGATAAATTTTGTTTGGGGTGCCAAAAAAAAAATGGAAAATTTTTTGCATTCGTTTGGTTTTGTTTTACATTAAAATTGTCAATTACAGAGTATAATTTTTTTTTTTTTACAATTGAGGATAGAATTTGTTAAAAATTGCCCCAAAAAAAAGGAAAACCAAAAATTAACTAAAAGGTGGGAATTGAAATTCAACTAAAACCAAGAAAATGGGTCACGTGATGGCAAAATGTGGAAAACAAATTCTTGAGAAAAAAAAAAAGTGTCATCAAACATGGCAAAAGTGATAAATGAAATTTCATTTTCATTTTCCATGGAAAAAAGGACCTGTCAACCAAGCCCTTAACGTTTCTTAAGCAATTTGTGCAAGGAATTTATAACCACATTGGATTTTATATCCAATTAGCATTCGACTTAAGTTATTCTTTTACATTATAAAAATTTTAAAAGCTAGATCTATTGATTTTGCATAACCGACACTAGTTTTATATACATATATGTTCAGGTTGCACAATCGTACTCAGTATGTCACAAATTTGGTAGTTATATTTTTCGTAAAACCGTATTCTTTCTCGGTAATGGTTGAATCTTTCCATTTTTGTTTCATCCTCAACTCCTGGAAAGCTATGGCATCTTGATGCTGCAGTGGAATAGTCCACAAACAAACGACAAGATCCTGCTTGTATTTTTATTTTACGTTATATAAATTCTTATAAATAGTTAATTAATTAGATGGTTTTTTGGCCTTTTCAAAAAAAAAAAAAAAAAAGTTGAAAAAGCATGAGAAAAATAATATAAGAATATAATCTAAAATGTCTATACGTATCTCAATTTCTTCAACACTTTTGTCATATTATAAAGGGATATATACGAAATACCCTGCATTTAAGTAAGAATATACAAAAGTCAAAATAGTATCATTCATCAATATTAGAATCTCGGTCTCACTAATAGTAGACCCATCACTAAAGTCCATTAGACTTTAGACAATGGATCAAGGACCACCATTACTTAAACGGATGATATTATCTACTAATGAAGCCTTCCGGGACATAGCTCAGTGGTGTAAAGAATAGGAGCGAGGTAGTCTGGCAGCCATAATGTAAATGTTCGATTACTGCCTCTTACAATGTATGAAATTGGACTCTTTGTAAACACCAGTATGACAGCTCTTGTACCATGACCTGTTGAGGCACATCTCGCGATTTACCTCCTCAAATGCTCTAGGAAAGAGGCGATAGGAGACCCTCAAGGTTGGGGTTCAACATTTTTTTTAATATCTACTAATGAAAAATAATAATATGTTTTTATACAACTTTACTTTTTACTAATGGTAACCAAAATCTCTATTGGTCAAAGAATTTTTATTATAAAAAGCTCAACAAAAAAAAAAAAAAAAAAATACATGTGATTATGAATAACAGATCAGATCATATATATTAAATTATATAACACATTTACATACCGTTTATTTAAGAATTTTACTATTCTTTAAAATTTCATTACTTCTAAGCTTTGTGATTTTTTTTTTTTTAAATTGTTTTCTTCAAGAAATGGCCTTCTTTAGTTTGAGGTTTACAGTCAGCCTTCTTCAAAAAAAAACATAATTGTTGTTTATAAAAATATATATTTTTATAAATGCCATGTTAATATTGTATTTGTTGGAATCGAACCATGTTGGCTTTTAAAGGTGCTGCCATAATTGTTTTAAAGCGTGTTTCTGGAATGCGACTTTGTTAAATATGTGAGACGGCTGGATAGTTGACACGTGGCATTATTGTGGCTGTTGATTAATGGATCCAGAAGCTTCTATTATTTGACTTGAACGGATTGCTTTAGGGCTTGGCTTTTTCATTATTCATTTGGTTTTTCCTCTTTTGGTCTTCGAGTGAGAGAAAAAGAGAGAAACGAGAAAGGGGCTAGGGTTTGGCTTTCCTTTGTATATTCGTACTCAAAATTACTGATTTTGTGTAGCGATTGTAGAGTATACATTTGTGGTAAAATATTCTTTATGAATACTGGGAGGAAATTTAGTGATTTCTCTGTTGTTGGTTATGGTTTGCGTACGAGGCAATTATGTGTAATATTCTTGGTGAATCCTTGTAGATCTGTTGTTGAACTTAAGAGATAAGTATTCGATTCCATCTCTATGAACATTTGTAACCATTTGTTGCCATTTTGGCCAGTGATCTCTACCAGATGATTTGTCTAGAGCTCAAAAAGATGGAATAAAAAGTGATGCTAAATATTATGTATGGGATGACCCTTACTTGTGGAAACATTGTTCTGACCAAATTATTCGCAAGTGTGTACCCCAACAACAAATCCCTTAAATTTTAAAATTTTGTCATGCTTGTGGGGGCCATTTTGGTCCTAAGAGAACAACCCGTAAAGTATTAGAGTGTGGATTGTTTTGGCCTACTTTGTTTCGTGACTCATACATGTTTTGCAAGTCTTGTGAACAATGTCAGAAAACTGGAACCATAGGGCGTAGAGATCAAATGCCACTTACTCCTATTCTTGTTTGTGAAATATTTGATGTGTGGGGTATTGACTTCATGGGCCCTTTTCCTTCTTCTTATAATAATGTTTACATTATTCTTGCTGTGGATTATGTTTCAAAGTGGGTGGAAGCAAAGGCTACCCAGACTGATGATGCTAAAGTGGATTGTAGATTTTGTCAAATCTCGTATCTTTGTTAGGTTTGGGACACCGAAGGCTATCATTAGTGATCGCGGGACTCACTTTTGCAATAGAGTGGTGGAAGGTTTATTAAAGAAATACAATGTCACCCATAAACAAATGGAAAAGCCGAGGTATACAACAGGGAAATTAAATCCATACTTGAAAAGACTGTCAACCCGAACAGGAAGGATTGGAGTCCAAGGCTTGATGATGCACTTTGGGCATATCGAACAGCTTACAAAACCCCTATAGGTATGTCTCCTTACCACTTGGTATTTGGCAAACCATGTCACCTTCCAGTAGAGATAGAACACGGGGCATATTGGGTTGTCAAGAATTGCAATATGAGAATGGATGAGTTAGGTAACCAAAGAAAATTACAACTGCAAAAGTTGGAAGAGATCCGCATTGATGCCTATGATAATTCGAAGATCTACAAAGAAAAGACAAATGCCTTCCATGATCAAATGATTTCCAGGAAAAAAAAATTCTATTGGTCAAAAAGTTTTACTTAATCATTCTAAATTAAAACTATTTTCTGGTAAGTTGCGTTCTAGATGGATAGGACCTTTCCTTGTTACTAATGTGTTTTCTGATGGTGCAGTCGAAATTCAAAGCTTAGATACCAGTAAGACTTTTAAAGTCAATGGGCATCGCTTGAAACCTTTTTACGAAGGTTTTCAAGTGTATAATGTTGATCGAATTAGTTTGGAATGCCCAAGTTACACCGATTGAGAAATAACAACGTCTAGCCAACGACGTTAAAGAAAGGCGCTTTTGGGAGGCAACCCAAATTTTGCTTTAGTAATAGAAATCAATTTTTTCTTTATTTCATTATTCTCGTTATATTTTTTTAAAACCTTTTTAATTCGTTACGGTGTAAATTGATCTTGTTTCAAAAAAAAATTGGGCAAGGGTCAACGTTTATTAAGCCGTGGGGGAGTTTGCAAAAGAATCAACAAAATCAACATAGGGCGTGCCCAGGTCTTATTCACAGTGCTCCTCAGGTTTGAGAGACAAGAGAACAAAAAAAAGATTCAAGCAACTGTGTGCAAGCTATCCTCAACATGGGATTCTGAACAACAACTTATTCAGTACTTCTACGAGGGATTGTTACCCATGGAGAGGAAGATGATGGATGCCGCTAGTGGAGCTGGGAAAAACTTATCAAGGAATAATCTGGCCATTTTTGTCCATGTGGTTATAGAGCCTGGAGGTAAATAGAATAGCCAATCCTTCACTCTCTCGGCTAATGAGAATGGAAAAGCCCGCAATTTGATTTGTTCCTCGGTCACTCCTTGTGGTTTCATGCTTGAACACACCACGTAGAATTCCTTCAAATGCTTATGGGGGTCTTCATTCTCAAGGCCATGGCATTTAGGGAGCAAGTGGATCAAGCCAGATTTTAGTTCAAAGTCCACCTCCAAAGCAGGGTATTGAATACAAAGTGGTTGTTGAGATATCCTATTTATGTTGCTAATCTTCCCCTCTTTTTAACCTTGCATTGAAGAAATATATAGGCTTGTTCACATGAAGCTTGAAGTTTTAACTTGTTCTTGGAGAACATGCAGTTTAGATTATTCTTGGAAAGATAGAAAGATATTGGGAATCAAGGATTCATCTTGCGAGTCTCATTGTCCTTTTGAGATGGGAGTATGGAAGAAATGTTGGGGATAAAGTATTGAAGTTGCAGTCTACATGATTCTTTCAAAAAACAAAAAGAGAGAGAGAGTTTCGTCTCCAAATTTGACGCATTGATGAATGGTCAAAATGCAATTATCCCTAGTAAATTGGTATAGGCGGTATATATATGATAGGCAGTACACTTGCCAAGGGATAACTGTGCGAAGCAAAGAAGTGCAGTTTTAAATTGTTCAGGTTTGATTTGATTAAAAGAAGCACATGAAGTTTAACTAAGTTTTTGTAAACAAGTTTGTATAATTCCTTCAATGATATAGCCAAAAAGAAATCCTTCTTATCCCACCTTACCCAAGTCCCGTTACAACATGTTTTAAGACCTTTACTTTACATTCAAACCATTGGTGATACCGATGTGATATATTAGCAAGCCTATGGTAAGGGTCTTCTATGTCTTGACTTGAGAGTATATTCTTGACACCCTAAACACTTTGAGCGTATTGAGTGAATCTAATGCAATGGTGTTAAATCCCACTACATAAAACTTTCGAGAAATTGTCTAAGTAATTGGTCATTTGTGTGGGTAAGTGGGAATTTACTCTATTTTTTCTACTTGCTTGTGACGTTGAGACTTAAACCTTTGAGGCACGATGGTGTGGGTTGTAGAAGGATGGGAGAACAATTGATCAACTTTAGCTATTGATTGCTTGAGGACAAGCATCGTTTAAGTGTGGGGGAATTTGATAGAATGCATAATAGCTATTTAATTTGTTATATTCCCTCATATTTGATAATTATGATTGCTCCAGTTTCTAATTTTGGTTGTATTTTGTGTTTTAAGGGTTATATGAAGGAGTTGGATCAAATTGGACTCAATTTCACAAGTTTTGGAAAGGAGAATTGAAGCTCAAAAGAAAACGGAAAAGTGCACAATGCTGAAGCGAACTTTACTTAAGGTGTGGGCACACCTTACTGACCCGGCCAAAGACTAATAGGCGGGATTTTTGCAAAGGAATGATTGGAAGACTGTACCTATTTTCCAAAAGTAATGAGAATATAATATCCTAGAGGGTCCACTCATGTAATAAGGGGATTTTGTTAAATTTGGCAATGATTGGAATTAGACTAAAAAGAATAAATCAAAATCTTTTCTTTTTTTAGGAGAGAATCATTCCAGCAAGGTCTCCCTAAAAAGAAAAGAGGGGCTGCACGTTTTGAGGGGGAGAAAAAAGTTAGAAAAAGATTGTTTTTTTTATTTTCTCCAATTTTCATGGATTGCTAAGTTTCTACTCCAGCACAAGGGTAATTGAAGTTTTGATTCTTCAAGAATTGTGAGATCGAATTAATTTTCATTGTTCTTCTATTCTTTCTCTATTTATATATCTTCTGCATTTCTTGAAATTATTATTTTGATTGATTATACAAAGTGCACGTTGTTTGATTGTCAAAATAATATATCGCCAATTAGAAATCTAAACCCGTAATTGTTTGGATATTCTAGTATTAGTGGTAAAATAACATAGTTGATTACAAATAGGGTTTTTAATTTATGTTATGGAGATATATAATCTAGCTTAAATGAATCACACTGGTGTATTTGTTGGTTAGAATTGGTAGCCTCTCTAGAGATTAATGATGTTGGTAAATTAAATCCTAAGATCATGTCTAGGGTTGTTTATTGACAAGAGAAATAGTCAAAGAGCGTCTCTTGATTATCGAGAAATTAAGGAGATATAGGTTACTAGATCGTATCAATTACCATAACTAATTTGGTGAAAGAATAAAGGATTTTATTTTTGCATCAATGATCAATTCCCGGAATCAATTCTGAGATTATACCTTGGGCTGGATATTTGACTAATATAGCTCTTCTCTTTAATTTGCATTCTAGAAAAAAAAATTGTTTTGACTCAATTTGCTTTAGTTCACAACAATCCAACCCCCCCCCCCCCCCCCCTCCCTCCCCCCTTCTTTTATTGTCCTAATCTTTGAAGAATTAAATCTAACCAATCTCTGTGGATACGATCTTGCTCACCCTTACTGCAATTTATATTTCAAGAGAGCAAACATTTATTATTTGTTGGATTCGACACCCACTAGTCCTCTATGTGGATGATATGTTGCTTGCTAGCTGTAATAAATTGAAATTGAAGATATCAAACTAAAGTTGAAATCTAAGTTTGATATGAAAGATCTTGGATCTGCCAGAAGGATATTAGGTATGCAAATTGTTAGGAACAAAGATTTATTGTATTTGAATCAACATGACTATGTGATTAAAATTCTGAAAAAATTCAATATATATGACTATAAACCTATATCTTTACCTCTTGCAAATCATTTCAAACTTTTTTCTAATAGCTGCCCTAAAACTGAAGAAAAATATGTTAGAATGTCCAGAATACCTTATGCTAACACTATAGGTCTGTGATGTATTTGATAATTTGTACTAGTTCAGACCTTGTTCATAGCATTAGCATGTTAAGTAGATTCATGAGTAACCCGGGTGAAGATCACTGGAATGCTTTAAAATGGTTATTAAGATACTTGAAGGATACAACTGATTTAGGCTTGGTGTTTAAATCTAATAAAAATGGTGTGATTTTAAAAAGTTATACTGATTCTGATTTTGCTGGTGATAAAGACAATAGAAAATCCACTTCATCTTATTTTTTTACCTTATGTGGTACTGTGATAAGTTGGAAGTCACAATTACAAAAAATAGTTGATTTATCATCTACTAAAGCTGAATACATCTCTGTCACTGATGCTATAAAAGAAGGGATGTGGTTAAATGGTCTGTTGTCTGAATTAAGTTTTGTTGATGCACAAACCGTCTTGTTTTCAGATAATCAAAGTGCTATTCATCTAAGTAAAAATATCATGTTCCATGATAGAACAAAGCACATTGATGTTAAGTATCATTTTATTAGAGATATCATATCTAAAGGAATAATAAAAATTGAAAAATTTGCAACTCAAGTTAATTCTTCTGATATAGGTACTAAAGTGATTCCATTAAACAAGTTTTTGAACTATTTTAAACTCCTGTCCATTGATTCTTTGTGATTCTTAAACAGGTACATAAAGCAAACAAAAATGGTTTTGTGATAATACTCCTGGCTGCACTACTGGTTACAAAATTTTGGCAGCAAGGTGGAGAATGTTGGAATTGAACCCTGGTTGGCTTTTAAAGGCACTACCATAATTGTTCTAAAGCGTGATCCTGGAATGCGACTTTGTTAAATATGTGAGACGGCTAGATGGTTGACATGTGGCATTATAGTGGCTGTTGATTAATGGATCCAGAAGCTTCTATTATTTGACTTGAACGGATTGCTTTAGGGCTTGGCTTTTTCATTATTCATTTGGTTTTTCATCTTTTGGTCTTCGAGTGAGAGAAAAAGAGAGAAACGAGAACGGGGCTAGGGTTTGGCTTTCCTTTGTAGATTCGTACTCAAAATTACTCATTTTGTGTAGCGATTGTAAAGTATACATTTGTGGTAAAGTATTCTTTGTGAATACTGGGAGGAAACTTAATGATTTCTCTGTTGTTGGTTATAGTTTGCGTACAAGGCGATTCTGTGTAATAATCTTGGTGAATCCTTGCAGATCTGTTGTTGAACTTGAGAGATAAGTATTCGATTCCATCTCTCTGAACATTTGTAACCATTTGTTGCCATTTTAGCTAGTTAGTGCAATCGAGCGTTATCCAAGAAATTGGATGCTCAAGGGGGGATGTAGGCGTTAGACGTGGTCGCTGAACCTCCGAGACTTAGGCCGAAAGAAATCCTTGTGTTCTTCTTTTATTTCTGCAATTTACTTTCAGTTTGATTGAGTTATTATTATTCCCAAATCTTATTGTGTGTGGTCTTGGCCTTACAGTATTCTTGATTTTTTTTTTCTTTTTAAGCAAAACACCTCCAAACCTAGGTACGGTTTTATGCCTTCATCTCGACTCCATGAGACGGTTTTTATTCCCGACCCTATTTTATGGAATGAACAAATGTTAGAGTCGAGAAGGGCACCTATTAACCTTACTTCCAGAGTTACATCAAGAAGGCAAGAAAACAACTTGAAACTATAAATATGGAAGTACTACTTCCATCGACAACATATCACTGAATCCAACATAAGGCGCGACTGCTGCTTATCAAGTCTTACGATACCTTTCAGGCCACCTTGCTCATTGTTGGGTTCCGAGGATATTCTCTAATCACATGGTATGCAAGCTACTTAGCTGAGGAATTGCCTTCTCTGTCTCTATACACACGAGATGATTAGAATTTTATCTCAACGAGTATGTTCCATGTGTGGTGGATGGAATTTGGAACCATGGGTATATGATTTGACCGAATAAGGGTTGTTAAAGCCATGGAGTCCAAGCTCAATCCATACAGTTGTTATCCTCGTCTACGAGCACATATTAAGGCCTCATTTTAAGGCTTTGGTTTCTGCTCCCATCTTTATGCATATACCAAGAGATTCGTGAGAACCAAAAACTGTATTACCATACGAATCTCGAACTAAACCACCGCCTAGTACTCATTTTCCTGGGTTCCCATGACTAGCCCTATCTGTATTAAGTTTACACCGTCCCTCCATAGGTTTTTGTCCAAAACACCTTGGAAGTAAGGTTTTCCAGTTAAAGATATCTCCCAAAAACAAAATTCTACTGTTGCCTCTCCAAGTATGCTAGTTTTGTAAACTTCCTTTGCAAATTTGTCTATAAGGTTATTGATGAAGATTGAATGTGAGTGATTTTAATTTAGTTTAGGCAATTTTATCTATCTATTGTATATTTAGTTTCGTCTTTAATTAGTATTAGGACTCTTAATTTCATCATTTTAATTACATTAGAACTTTAATTTCATTTAAAATTAATCGTTATTTTTATTTATCATTATCTAGAGTTAGCTGTTGTCTAGGAGTTTAATTATTGTAACACCCCAAATTTTCATAAACCTTGGAGTGTTACCAAAAATTCACGATTCTTCACCTTAAAAGCAAAAACGATAAAAATAATTTTCTTTGATAAAAAAAAAAAAAAAAAGCCGGAATATCCATAAATTTAAAGTAAATATGGAAATTTGTATCCTTTGAAAAAAATAACATAATCACCTAACTAATTAAATAACATGTCTTTGATTAATTGAAAGACAAAAAAATTAATGTTTGTTTTTCTTCAATCCACTTGGCAACCCGCATCACCTTCCTACCATAAATCCAAATCGACCTAAATTAACCAATAAAATTATTGCAAGAGTGAGTATTTAAAAATACTCAATAAAATACGTGCAATTTTTATACACAATTATATAAAGATAAAATAGACACCTCAAACCACATTTTCATATGGAGTATATCGGTGATAAATGAGACACCCATCATTAGTATTTTGAATTCCCGAAGTATATCACATTTCGTTATCAAGAACTTGAAAGAATTCACATTTTGTTAGGTTGAACTTGAATGTCCACTAGCAATTCATGCATGCATAAATTACTAAATATACAAGTATACAAAAACAAACCCTTGCACAAAAGTATCTTATCTCATTATTGAAAGGATGAAAAAAAAAAAAAAAAAAAAAAAAAAAAGGATACAATCTTGCTCGTAAAAATTCTCCTATTAGTTTTCTATATTTTTTTCATCTCTCTCTCTCTCTCTCTCTCTCTCTCTCTCTCGTGGCTTTCTTTATTTTTCTGTGGTGAAATAGTGGAATTCTCGCTGTATTTATAGTTGAAATTCACAATTGAGTTTATATGCAACTAGAATTGAAAAACTGTGTAAAAAAAAAAAAAAAAAAAAATGGATAAGAATTGGTTTCAAAGAATAGAATCAGAATTGCTCTTAAACGTTATCAAAATCAAATTAAATTTTATCAAAATCAAACGATTTACCTTATCAAAATCACTATCATCCTACAAGTGGCTTCCACAAAATTTAAATCATAAAATAACTTAATTAATTACTAATTCTATTTAACCTTGTTTATTCTAAATCGGAGGCCAACTAGCTAGATCTGATATTATCAATAAACAACTTTTTATTGGGTTGAAAACACGAAACTAATGCAAGCTATTAAACAAACACAATATTGATATATTAATTCTCAATCTACCAGTATTTAAATATCTTGGCCAAATAAAATTAGTGTCCGTTTGATTGTAAGGGTAGAAAATAGAAGGAAAAAAAATGAGTGATAGGAAATTGTATTGAATTGAATTTATTTTAGAGAGAATTGTAATTAATGGCGTTTGATTGGTATAATTTTTCACCTAATCCGTGTGACTTTATTTTTCATGCAAATTGTTACCTTTTGGAATAAATTTTTTCACAATCTGTATTAAAATTTATTTAATCTGTATTAAAATTTATTTGGATTGCAAAAAAAATTTAATATTTTTTTCTGTTCGTTTGGCTTTATTTTTCATGCAAATTGTCAATTAAATGGATAAATTTCTTTACCATTGGATTAAGAATATGTTTCCATTGCCAAAAAGTTAAAAAAAAAAAAAAAAAAAAGGGATGGAAAACATTTTCTCACCATACCTATAGGAAAATAAAAGATGGAAAATGTGTTTTAAATGGTTGTACCTAGAAAATGGGTAAAAATGAATTTCATAAAAAAGTTATGCAATCAAACACCAAATGTTTTCATTTTCCACCAAATTCCAACCCAATCAAACGGGGCCTTAAATCTTTCATTTTAATCCCTCAACTTTCAAAATTATAAAAAGGCATCTAGGCCAAAATCGTTATCACCAAATAATTCATACTACGGAATTTCAGGATGTTACAAACTCCTTCTTGAAAATGAATTTCGTTCTCGAAATTCGTACATATATGACCTTTCCTTGCATTTGTAAATCCATAATCATGTTTGACACATTTAAGTCCAATTATGTTTAATCTTTTAGTGACAATTTATGATACGATCCAGGATAGGTCCCGAATTATCGAAAGTGCAATGTTTATTGAGAAGAAGTTGAGGGCTCGTTTGAAGGTGTTTAGAGTCGGTAATGTAGTTAATGACGCTGCACAAAATCATACAAATGCATGCTCAGGAAAGAAGCACATGAAGTTGACGACAACATGTCAATGAACAAACTTCATGTTCGGATCGTAGGTCGAAAAGATTTGAATCGACGTCATAAAGCTAGCCGAAGACAGGAGTGAAGTTCTATCCAACCGGACATGAGCTGCACAGTCGGACGCACTCTACCGAACGTCCAGTAGATGACTATTGTCCATCTAGACGGGCCATACCGGACATCCGGAAGGATCGTCCAGTACAAGCTGTTTTTCCGCGATTTCTTTCTATTTCACTATAATTATTAATTTTGGCAAGTTTTGTTATTTTATGACTCTTTTAATTCTATTTCTCTTAGGGTTTATTGCTTTAATATAAATAGGTTTATTTTTCATTATAAACATTAAGACTTTTGATATGAATTAAATTGAGATTTTCTCTCTTGTTTTTTAATGAACATTTTTCGAACTTATCAAATATATTGTTATATTTGTGACGTTCAACCTTAGAACTTATCAAATGATAACGTATCATTTGTGGCGTTTGCAAATCGAGGTTCATGTTTCCGCACATCAACGGGTTTAAGGTTTTATATACTTTAGGTTCTTGATTCGTGAAGTATCGGGTCGAAATCCTATCGTCTATAACTTGAATTTGGACTTTCCGCGAGTTCCATGAGATGCCCCCAACTGGGATCTCATCAAGTGATATCAGAGTTTGGTCATTAGATTCAGGTTCTATCTTTATTTTTATTTCTTGTTGAGTCTTTATTTTTCTTTTCTTGTATTCATCGTGTTCTTGTATTCAGTAATTTTTCTGAGTCTTTGATCCAAAAAAATTTTAAAAAAAATGAGTCAACAGTTGATTTTTTGCTCAATTTGAGTCTAAATTGACTTTCATTTTTTTGTCGTTCTCGTAGTCAAATTCTTGAGGCTGTCAAAAAAAATTATTGTTCACGGGTACTGTTCACGTCCGAAAAAAAATTTAAAAAAAAAATCTTCTTTTTTGATTTCTTGGAAATTGTCCAATATCCTATTTTCTTTTCTAAATTCAAAATCTATTTCTATTCAGTTCAATCTAATCCAAATTCAAGAACCATTTTCTTGAATTAAATTCTCACTCATCCAATTCTCCAATTCTTTTCTTTAGTCTTCTTGATTACACCCAGGTCAAGGATGGATTATGATTGAGGATTTATTTCCCAAACTCAGTGTTTTGTGGGCAGTAAGGTATGCAGTCTGTCTATTGATAAGGAGTACATATCAAATTTGACTAGTATTACGATGGTTGAGAAATTGGGGTTACCTTTACAACAACACCCTAGGCTTTACAGGATGACTTGATTGAACGAATGTGGGAAGGTAGATGTCACCAAGCAAGTTCTAGTGAATTTTACCATTGGGAGATATAGTGATGAAATTTGGTGTGATGTAGTGCCTTTAAAATCTTTTCATATTTTGTTTAGGTGACATTGGAGGCATGAAAGGAAAACTGTATATGATATGGAGAGGAACATGTATAAATTTGTTCAGGACGAGAAAAAAATCACTCTGACTAGTTTGACACCACAACAGGCATATGAAGATCGACTCAAAATGAGAAGTGAGGAAGAGAGGGAAAAGAGAGAAAATAGTGATGTGGTTAAGTGTGATGAAAAACGAGTAGAGCCACAAGTGAGAAAAGAAATAGAAAATGAAAATGAAAGTGGAAAGGTGGCAAAAAATGAAGAGGAACCACAAGAGGTAAAAGAAAATGAGTCTTCAGAGAGAAAAGAAAAGTCAGAAGAGAGTTTGCAAGAAACTAAAAGTGAAGTTGAGAGGGTTTTAGTGAGAACTAACAATTCCCTCCCTAATTTTGCTCTTTCTGTCTTGTAGGATTTTGAAGACATGATTCCTGAAGTTTACTTTGTGATTCTCGAGGAGACGAAGGAGTTTCAAGGACAGTGGAAGGAGTTCATATGCGAGGGTTTGAGCAATAAAGATAATCTGATTGAGATCCTATTGCAATGTATACTTACCTACAAAGTTGATGGTTGTCATGCATTGATCATCTACCAGGAAATGAACAATTTTTCATTTGATTCAGGTGGTACGATAATAAAACTAGCAGCAGGTTGATTATCCCTTAGATCACAAGGTATGGATTCGAGGACGAATCATTTTGAAGAGAGAGAGGATGATATGATTCAGGATAGGCCCCGAGCAATTGAAAGTGCAATGTTCATTGAGAAAAAGTTGAAAGCTCATTCGAATGTGTTTAGGGCTGGTAATGTGGTTAATAACGTTGCACAATGCCATACAAATGCAAGTTCGGGAAAGGGGTATATGGGGTTGAAGACAACATGTCAATGAACAAACTTCATGTTGGGGTCGAAGACCGAAAACACTTAGATCAACGTGATAAAGCTGGCCGAAGACGGGAGTGAAATTTTGTCCAACCGGACACGAGCTGCTCAGCCGGACGCGCTCTACCAAACGTCCGGTAGAAGACTTCTATCCATCCGGACGCGTCATACCGAACGTCCGAAAGGTCGTCCGGTACAAACTGTTTTTCTTTAATTTCTTTCTATTTCACTATAATTCTTAATTTTGGCAAGTTTTGTTATTTGAGTACTCTTTTAATTACATTTCTCTTAGGGTTTATTGTTTTAGTATAAATATGTTTATTTTTCATTGTAAACATTAAAACTTTTGATACGAATTAAATTGAGATTTTCTCTCTTGTTCTTGAATGAATATTTTTTGAACTTATCAAATATATTGTTATATTTGTGGCATTCAACCTTAGAACTTATCAAAGGATTAGGCACCTTTTGTGGCGTTCGCAAATCGAAGTTAATGTTTCCGCACATCAACGGGTTTAAAATTTAATATACCTTAGGTTCTTTGTTCGTGAAGTATCTGGTCGAGATCCTATCGTCTACAACTTGAATTTGGGCTTTTCCGGCGTTTTCAAATCAATTCCTCAAGTTTCATGAGATTCCTCCAACCAGTATCTCATCAATTTATTTTATTTCATGCTCGCATGAATAATATTCATAGAAAATGAAAAAATAAAATCAACTAATAATTTATGTGAGGTAAACATGCTTATAACATTTCATAACATGAAGCAAGATGACTCACAATCATGCCAAAAGAATAACATTTCATTTTATACAATGGATCAATCGTAGAATGGTCGAATAGTGAACATTGCATGCCAATTTTTTTTTTTTTTATAAATATCGTTACATGTTTATGAGAGGGATCGCAGGTGGACCGTTTAAATCTTGAGCTCTCTTTAGACAATTTAGTATTATTTTTTATAAAATCTTTCAATCTTGCGAATATGCAAATCAAGAAAATTCAAACAATAAGTGAGAATTGGAGATCTCTTAAAATATAAATTTTCTAATTAGTAATTCCTATTAAAAAATCATTTATTTGAAACAAATAACTCTTTTGTCAAAAAGTCTACAAAAAGATAGACCCGTGCTCTGATACCAACGATAACTTCTCAAATTTTCATAAATCTTAGAGTATTACAAAAGAATCATGATCCTTCACATTAAAGGCAAAAACGAAAAAAATAAATTTATTTGATAAAAAAAAAAAAATATCTAGAATATACATTAATTTAATCTAAACATGAAAATTAGTTTGCCTTAAAAAAATAACATAATCACGTAACTAATTAAATAACATGTATTCGAACGAATTAAACTAACTAATAAATTGAAAGACAAAAAACTTAATGTTTATTTTTCTTCAACCCACTTGGCAACCGCATCACCATACATCACAAATCTAAATCGACCCGAACTAACTTGTAAACTTAATGTAAGTGTGAATATATAAAAAATTTCAGTAAGATATATGCAGTTTTCATACACAATTAGATAACAATAAAATAGACATTTCATACCATTTTTTCATATGAAGTATATTGATGATCAAACGAGACACCTATCATTAGTATTATGAATTTTCGTAGGATTTCACACTTTGTTATAAAGAACTCAAAAGAGTTCACATTTTCATTAAGTCGAACTCGAAGGTCCTCTGGCTTCATGAAGAAATTACTAAATATAAAAGTATAGGAAATCAAACCAGTTGCACAAAAGTATCTAACCTCGTTATTGGAAGGTTGGGGGGAAAAAAAATCTTACGCATAAAAATTCTCCTACTCTCTCTCTCTCTCTCTCTCTCTCTCTCGTGGCTCTCTTTATTTTTTGTGGTGAAATAATGGGAATTCTTGGAGTATTTATAGTTGAAATTCACAATTGAGTTTATATGTGACTAGAATTGAAAAACTATGTAATAAAAGATATTTGAATAAGAATTTGTTTTAAGTAACAGAATTAAGATTAGTATTAAACTTTATCAAAGGAGAATTACCTTATCAAAATCAATATCATCCTACACGTGGCTTCCAAAAAATTTAAATCATAAAATAATTTAATTAATAACTAATTCTATTTAACCTTGTTTACACTGAATCGGATCTTACTTGATGTGATATTACCCAATACTACTTTTTCTTGGGTCGAAAACACATAATTAGTACAAGCTACAAAACGAGCCTAATATTGATATACTAATAATCATTTTATCAGTATTTAACTATCTGGGCCAAATTAAATTAAATTTAATGCTTATTTCATTTTAATCCCTCAACTTTCAAAATTATAAAAAGGCATCTAAGCCAAAATCGTTATTATCAAATAATTATATTCTTTAGATTTTCAAAATGTTACAAACTTCATTTCTCAAAATAAATTTCGTCCTGAAAATTCATACATGTACAGCATTTTTGTGCATTTGCAATGCCTTACTCATTTTTGACACGTATAAGTCCAATTATACTTAATATTTTAGTGACCATTTATTTAATTTCATGCTCGCATGAACAATATTCATATAAAATGAAAAAAAAAAATTAAAAAAATCAACTAATAAATTTTGTGAGGTTAACATATTTATAACATTTCATTTCATACCTTAAATCAATCGGAGAATTGTTGAACGGTGAACATCGCGTGCCAAGACATTTATTCGTATCATTACATGTTTAAGATTGTAAAAAAAAAAAAAAAAATGTCCTTAAATTCCTAACGTTATCAAAATAGGAATTCCTTGATATATATATATATATATATTTCCTAAAATAGGAATTCCTTGAAATAGAATTTCTAAAAATCCAATTTCACAATAAAAAAAAATGTAAAATAACAAGTATACCCTCCTATTCAAATAAAAAAAAAAATTAATGAACAAATTTCAATTATACTGCAAAACTTTTTAAAAAAAACTACAAATGAGTCCAACTAAAATTTTAAAATTACCTTTCAATTTTTGGTATTTTCACCCTTATTTTCACATTTTACTTCGAAAATCATCACTTTTAAAAAGTACAAATAAACCCTCTTATTTAAATTAAAAAGTAAAAAATAATAAAGAACAAATTACAACTATACTCTCAAAATTTTCAAAAAAAGTACAAATAAATAATTAAAAGTAGAAAATTAAAAAAAAAATCACTTCTTTTTTTAATTATTTATTTGAAATGTATTTGTACTTTTTTTAAAATTTTGAGAGTGTAGTTACAATTTGTTTTTTATGTTTCTTTTATTTAAATAGGATGATATGTTCTTCATTTTACAGCTTTTGATTGAGAAAATGAATGAAAATAATGGTTTTGACAATGTAATATGAAAATAAGGGTGAAAATGTCAAAAAATGAAAGATAAAGATGTTTTGCACAATTATATTTAAAGTTAGGGTTGTTTTGTGCTAACTACCCTTTTAATAATTTATTTGGATTCATTTGCATTTTTAAAAAAGTTTGAGAGTATAATTACAATTTGTTGTTTAATGTTTTTTTTTTTAATATTTAAATATGAGGGCATATTTGTCATTTTTTAAATTTTTATTGAGAAATTAGATGAAAATGACATTTTCTGCAGTGAAATATGAAAATGCCAAAAAATGAAAGATAGTGATGTTTATCACAATAACATTAAAAATTAAAGACGTTTTGTACTAGTTACCCAATTACTTATTGTACTGAAGTTAACTGAAATCAAGTTCCAGAATGGCTTAGTTATGATTCCACACCCTTCGTGCTTGAAACTGTGTATTACACATTTATCTAGGATTTTAAGTTGAATTAAAATTGATTAATCAAGCTAATTTCTACTTACTATGTGTTGTAATTGACTTCGGCAGGTTAAATTCCCAATTTAAAAGTAACAAAACATGGTACTGGAGGATGGGAGCAAAGTATTCGTCTGACGAACTTGAAAACTTAACCTGACGTTTTCATAAATTTGGGGACTAAAATTAAAAATTAGAAAAGTTTGAGGACCAAAATTGAAGAAATTGAAAGTTGAGGAACCAACTTGGACACATAAAAGTTTTGGGCTTAATTATAATTATAATAAATTTTTGGACTTAACTATAATTGCTATGAAAATTGTAAACTTAACTATAATTGAAGTTATAGTAGACATGTAATTAAATGTAAATTAATTGGATTTGGACTTCAATTAAAACTCTTATTTGGATTTTAAATACTCCTATTTGGACTTTATTTAGAATCCTTATTGTATAAGGATTTGAACATTTTTATTTTTATAAATAGGGACTAGATGGAATTTAGTGATTCGACAAAAACGTAATACAATAATTATTTCATAGTGTTCAAATTTGGAGAGAAAAAAATATTATTTTCCTACTTTATCCATCTGTCCAGTTCAAAAGAATGTGTTCACACACCAGTGTAATATCGATTTTAGAGAATACCATAAAAGATTAAGAAGGTCATGTTTCCTTTTTCGTCTGTCCCAAATTATAATCATATTTCTTATTTGAGAGTGTAGTTAATATATTTATTTTCTAATATATCCCTATTTAACGTATTTTGTTATCACAAATATAATTTAATTACCTTTAATATTGATTGCATTAATGTAATGGTTTATTAGGAAAATTAATCGTAAAATTTATTATTTTAACTATCTTAATTATATTTTCTTAATCTGTCTAAAAAAATGAAATAGAACCATCTTTGTGGGATGGAAGGAGTATAACATACACATCGATATCTAAATGATGTTATTTATTGATTTTTTTTCCGAGTAACTCTAATTTCGCATTTCAATAACTGGTATCGGAACTATCTAAATCATTTACGTGTTTGTTATTTCTGAATCTTGATTGCATATTTTAGTCTAGTGATTTCTAGGGATCATTTATTATATGATGATTGAGTTATTGAATTATTTTAAACTATGACCCATTTATTTGTGTTCAGTTCTTGATGTGGTTCATTATTTCAAATTTGTAACAAGATATGTGGATTATGATTCTATCATCTTGATTTATTTTTCTTTTTAGTTAGATTTAAAATTATGAGCTTATGAGATATAGGATTTATGTAATTTTATAGGATGACAAACATGAAGAATTACAATTTACAATTAAAAAAATCATTGTGTATTTGTCTTGATAAACAGCCTGTCTATTCATGGCGGACTGTTTCTCATCCAAACATGTTCTGTCGTGCAGGCGAAAACTATCTGGATGGCATAATTCTACCTGGGTATCAAATCGCCTGCGTGGCAGCATTTTACCTGGGTAGGTAGAGTCTATCTCCCAGCATGGCAAGCAATTTGTCTGTTGGAGGCGAACAATATAACACGCAAAACTAAATCGCGTGTCAGCCTGATATTTAGGTTCGTTTGGAAGTTCGAGTCAGATATTGAAGGATTAGATTTTAAATTAATTATTATAGGTTTGAATCGTTTGATAACAGAATCTGATTGTTGTTTGGATTACCATTGTTGTATCCTTGGAGATTTTTGGACTGGATATTTAAATTAGATATTAGGGTTAGGTCCCGTTAGTTTTTAATTTAATTCTTTAGTCGATTTTTGGACCACAAACAATTTTTTATTCATCGTTTCATGAATGCTTTAAATTATTATTTGAAATAGTATTGTCCTTCAGTCCTTGATATCATAACACCTAGATTTATTTACGACATCTGTTATGATACTATGAATAGATATCTAGATAATCAGTTGACGCACTAACCTTTCCTATAGAGTGGCATGTTGGATCACAATAATTAAGTAGTCATTGCATCAATGTAGTTCGATGGATCTACGTATGCATTCATACATTATATGCTAAATTATTATTCGTTGTCTAGTTTTAATATGCAATGGATGGTTATTTTTATGTGAAATGTGACTTGGTCTATTTTTTTCATGATTCTAAAACGAAACCAATTAATCGAGAAAAAATATATGGATTGAAAACGTAATTTGATGTTTATGCTAAATGTAAAAAAAAAAAAAAAAAAAAAAAAAAAAAAAAAAAAAAAAAAAAAACCTTAATTTTATGCTTTAAGGATGTCCTAATGGACCTACTAAGACCATATGACAAGTTCAAAAGGACTGCGTATGCTAAATTGGTGACTGCAGACAAGGTGGCTCGCTATTACATTTTGGTTTCGATGTGAAACGTGTTATAGCAAAAGTTTAAAAGTCAAAGTACCTCCTAGGATTCAGAACATGTTTTTGTTATCAAAGTAGGAAGGTTTATTTGAAACTACTTGTACCTTATAGAATATCCGCAAGAAATGTAGAGTGCCTATTAAGTTTCATAGTTCGATTATAATTGGACACTTCAAACATGATTTAGAATCTCAGTGCAACCATAGATCAAGAAGACTCAATTTGATATGATTTTGAATTCTTTATTTGATATGTTATCACAGTTTACTGTGGACTATCGCTTATACAAGATAAAGAACCCATAAACTGAGTTGGTGATTGAGTAACGATGTCGACCAAAAGAAAATATTAACAAATAATTGTCTGAATTTAAATCAATCAAATAATGACATTTCTATTGAATACTATTTCAAAATGCCATTTGGGGATATCTCAAACGAATTTGAACCTACGAATTCACCAATTATGAGTTAGGCACTTCTGACCATTCCCAATGTAACATTCCAGTTGTTAGATTTCATGTTGTAATTAGTGATTCTGTAAACAAAAAGGACTAAATTGAATATGGTTATAAGTCAAGGAGTTAGGTGCAATTTTGTATAAATGTGTTAGGTAGGTTAGGGTTTGAGCTCGGAATAAGGAAAGAAGAGTCGTCGCATATCGCTCGCCCGTCGCCAAGACATTGCTCGAGCGTCAAAAAATAGAAAGCACGTCGTTAGATTGTCGCTCAAGCAAAAGTCTATCGCTTGCTTTCCGTTGGGTATCGCACGAGCAACAGTGTTACGTGGCCAACCCTAATTCGAGATTTTGGAATGTTTTATACGGCCGATAATACCTAAACATCCCTAACTATATTTACTCAAGCCTTGTAGGATTTTCTGTGTGGTTGTTCATTGTGCCTCATATATATATAATATTCATATCAATCCTTTAGTGATCCAAGACCCTGTTCAAACCTTGATTCAAATCCTTTGATTCTTGAGATCCTGCAACCACATATTTGGGAAACATCAAATCCTTGAATCAAAAATACCTGACTTCATTAACACTTTGAGGAAGGCACTCTATCAATTGGGCTTTGGAAGAGGTGGACTGCAAGCATAAGAAAAGCAAAATAATTGGTTATTCTTGGAATCCCACTTGGAATAGATAATTGGAGAAGATCGGGAAGCTGGTGAAGTCAGAGATCTTAGAGATTACAGGAGGTAAATCGGGAAGTCTTGTAGAGTTAGCTGGACAATATCTAACTGTAAGACTCATTGTCTATAGTGTAGGTAACTGACTTGGTCCCGGAGTTTTTACCCACGTTGCATTTTTCCGTCATCAATATTGGTGTTATTTATTGTTTTCATATTACAAAATACGGTATTCAAACATGAGGAATTGAACTTGTATTCTTAATCATCTAAAAACTACTAAAAAAGTGACTTGTTGCTTTTAATAGATTAATTCTGCACATAAGGTCAAACTAATAAATAATCTAGAACGTGTAATTCGATAGTCAAGAGCATTCCGATAAATCACAAGTGATATAAGACTGTTCTAGGGTTTTCAAATCATCCTCAGTTTATAAAGAAGAAATAAAGGAAAATTTTGACGCCATTAGGGCGTATCCATATTTGGTGAAGTGGACAAACTACAGAAGAACCAGGAACAAAGAGCCGAGAATTCAAAACCCAAGACATCTTCCTTATGAGAGACTTAAATTGAATCATATTATCAAATACGCAATGCTCATACATCGTTTAGTGGCTTTTCTAATTCCAACCCGAAAGGAATATTTGGAAAGAAGAAGAAAGCTAACAAAAAGAGTGATAAGAACAAAGGCCCAAAGTAGATGGAAAGGTGAGAAACAAGTGTTCCAACTACGGTTGAAAAAGGACAATGAAAAACGATTGTTCAGATGCACTATCTAGAAAGCATAAAATTTAGTGATTAATACTACAAATTTCTGAATTGTAGATATTGGAATCACTAATCATATTTGCATGTCGATGTGAGTCCTTCGGGAAAGCATAAAGCTCCGTGAAAACTAGTTTAAAATCACCTTTAGCACCGAAGAAAAAGTTTCAATAAAAGCATAGAAGTATTTTATTGTTTTATTTTAGTCTTAAAGCCTGTTATTATGTTCCATGAATGAATCAGAAATTTTATTATATTAAAGTCTGATGTGCTTTGCATTTTGATGAATGAATTTTCTACTTACGCTGGACATTTGATAAATGATCTTTATATTTTTAACTATTCCATATATGAAATAAAAGTTATTTAGCAAACCATAAACAAAAGTCGAACCATACTAGTGATACATTTATATGGTGTTTTGGACAAATAAACCTTAACATATTAGAAAGACTAACTAGAGATGGTCCTTTCAACTTGATTAAAATTGAACTATTGTCAGTTTGTGATTCTTATTTGGAAGGCAATATGACTTAGATATCGTTTTTTACAAAAGGATATAGAGCAAAAGAAGTTTTGAAACTAATTCATTATGATATGTGTGGACCTCTGAATATACCTACAAGACGGGACTATGAGTATTTCATTACATGTGTTTACTCTAGATTCAAACACATTTACCTAATGACCCGAAAGTCATATATTATTGAGAAATTAAAAAGAATATCAATGAAAGATCAAGAAACATTTAAATAAGAGTATTAAGACATTTCAATCATACTAATGTGGTGAATATCTCTCAGGAGAATTCAGGGACTACTTGACAAAAAATAGTATTGTGTCTCAACTAGGTATGCCGATATACCTGAACATAATGGCCTTTTAGAAATAAGAAATAGGACATTGTTAGACATGGTTAGGTTTATACTAAGTTTCACAACTCTACTTATCTCATTTTGGTGATATTCACCGGAGAGAGCATCATATGTTCTCAACTTAGTTCATTCTATATCTTTTCCTAAGATTTCCTTCGAGTTTTCGAATTGGCTCAAGTCTAACTTGCGTCGCATTCAAGTATAGGGATGTTCAGCTCATGTGTTGAAAGAAAAGTTGGAACATAGGTCAGAGATATACCTATTTGTGGAATACCTTAATGATACCATGGGATATTATTTTTATAGTCCTCTAGATAGGAAAGTCTTTGTTAACACAATTGAAACCTTCATAGAGGATAAGAATATTGCTGAATGTCAGCCTAGGGAGTAAGGTTGTGTTAGAAAAAAAAAATAGTGGGAGCAATTTCACCCATCGATTTCTAGAACACAACTAGGGGATATATATCTTATGGTGTCAATTCCACTACATCTGAGGAGGAGATATGAGTTGTCATATGATCTAATAAATCTATAGAACATTGAAGGTAATGAAGAGGTAATGGCGTCACCTGATTTTAATGCCTGCATTAACGAAAATATTATGATTCTAAATGATGCCACAGTCCAAGATCAATTGTCCCTTAGACAAAGTCAGTTGGTCATCAGTTTTCCTTCTAGGTATTTGTTGATCGAGAGTCCAATCTAGAGATCTCCATGGTACAAGTTAATTATTTGACTTCATATGAGGAGTGTACGGATGATGTGGATGCAGCGATCCATTTATAGATTGAAGTAAACATCAAGATCTTGGAATGAAAGTATTGATGATGTGATTCATACATATGGTTTTGATTAGAACTTTGACGAACCATGTATCTATAAGAAAATACAAGACAAATTTGTACTTTTTCATTGCTTTATATGGATGATATTCGACTCATTGAAAATGATGTGGGAGTGTTATTATCTACGAAAGTGTGGTAGGCCTAATATTTTCATATGAAGGACTTAGTGAAGCTACATATACTTAATATTTCAGATCTTGAGAGATTGAAGAACAAGATGATAGCTTTGTCCCAAGCTTCATGTGAAATACTTATCAAATTTGCTATGCAAGATTTTGCGTTGCAGACATAGAATCTAACTATCTAAGGATCAATCGTCTAAGACTCTTGAAGAGATTGGGTATGAGTAGGATACCTAATGTATCGGTAGTATGTAGTATCATGTATGGTATGCTGTGCAATAGACATGAAATTTGTTATATTGTTAGTATGGTAAGTCAATATCTATTTAACCATAGGATTGGAACATTGTATGGCGATTAAACATATCCTTTAGTACCTTCAGAGAACAAGGATTTATATGATCATCATCAGATCTTATTCTGATGGGTTAAGAGGATTCGGACTACATAATTATAAAACTATCGTAAGTCTACATAAGGATCATTGTTTACACTTTATTCTGGATGGCAAAAACCAATTTAGAAGCTTTATAAGCTATCAAATACTCGACATCAATAGTGGAATCAGCAATGCATAATTGCATGAGCGGAGATGGTTTCAGCGTGAGGTGTAATCTTTAATTCGGACTACATAATTATAAAACTATCGTAAGTCTACATAAGGATCATTTACAATTTTACATTATGGCAAATTCTGGATGGCAAAAATACATTTAGAAGCATCATATATTTAGAAGCTATAATTAAGCATAAGAGATGTTCAATAGGTGTAATCTTTAAAAAAAAAAAAAAAATTTTAATTTTTTAAATTTTTTATAAGTTGGGGTGAGGTGTAGCTTTGAGATGGGATATGATCTCGAAAAAAAAACTTTAAATTTTTGAAATAAATTTACAGGGTGGGGTAGGTGGGATCCGTGGGATGGGAATGGTGGAGGTGGTTTTGGGGTGCAGTGTAATTTTCATTAAAAAAAAAAGTTATTTTTTGGTAATTTTTTATAAGTTGGGGTGGCGTGTCATCTGGAGAAAAGTTTTCAATTTTTAAAAGTTCTTTACAGGTGCGGGGTGTGCTTGGGGGTGAGATATTATTAATTGACATATTATTAATTTGGTGGGAGTGGGAGTGGGAGGAGATAATTAATTCTAATTAATTGTGTATGTGTGTGCTATTAATTGGAATTAACGTCTAAATTTTAAAACAATTTGACAAGTTTGTTAATTTTGAAATATAATTATTATATATAGGAGTTATGTATTGTTCCCTCTTACCGCATTCATTATCATACTAAGTGGCCCAAATGGAACATTCAATAGGTCAAATGAATTGGCCCGAGACATGAGGACCCGACCTAGATGCAGGAAATACTATTGACGGTTGACAAACAATTTTTTCATGTTATATTTATGCATTTATTATTGATTTTGGTCAACTATCATTGAGGAACAACATTTCGCGACGAGTATAAATCGTATTCATTAACATTGATCAAGCTGTCCAATCTCTCTTTCATTTTTTTGAATACAAATTACATAAACATATAAACTAAACTCAAGCAAAATGAAGAATTTCTTCGATGACCTAAAATTGCGCATAAAAATTAACGTTACTCAGAGCCGCCGGGAAGCAATTTGGTTGAACTGGATGCACTGAAGCGTTTAGCTGCAGCAGGGATTATTCGTGATGGTGATACGATTTCAGCAAAAGCTAGATTATACGAATCTGTTCCTAATCGGCTCTGCAACCAACCTTTGCTTCCAGAGAAGCCATCGGTCACAATCCAGCAATTCTTGAAGCCGAGATTTGTTAGCTCTCTAGCAACTATTTTAGCAAAATCCGAGTACCTAGACATTTCATGGATTTAAATTATCAAAAGGTTCATAAGGAGTAATAATTCAAGATACTTAAGCATGTTTTGCTAAGCATAAAAGTGTAAAAAAACACACTATATATTGAAACTACTACTTTTGAGTCTCATATCGCTCGTGGAAGGCCCATCTTATGGGGTTGTAAGCACATTGAGCACCCTCCGCTTACTAGTTAGGTATAATAGTGTGTTTTGTACCCAACGTGCTTATAAGCCCACAAGACCGTTACTTCAACGAATGACGTCATACTCAGAAGTAGTCGTTACATATTCATTTTTATATAATTTAGGAACGAGCATAAGGAATATAGAACTCACGAGTCCAATATCACGATGTTGGAACCTTTACCAATTCTCTTGAGATGAGAGATCTTCAATGCCACCAATTCAGCTTCCACTTTCTTCACACTTCTTACAAGGCTTCTGATCTTGCTAGGTAATTCTTCTAAACTGAAATAGTACAGGAAGTATTAAGTTTTATGCACTCTCGTACTCTAGAATGTAATATTTTGTCTCGTCAACATTCAGTAAATTTGGCAATAAACAAATGAAAATAGAAGCTCTAGTCGAGTAGAACTCCGCTTAGCTAATTCCAAGTCATAACAAAAGTTTCAATTTTGCATACAAGTCTATTTAACACGAGAAATCCCAATACAATGCAGGTTTGAAGCTAGAACACTTGGAAGGTAATATTAGGCTGCTCAACATAACTGTTCTCGAGGAAAGTTTGCTTACGGGATAGATATCAATTTGTTTTTAGCATTGGATGGAAGGCGAGGAACACCAGCCTTGTTTTTGTCCTTCACTGATCTTATATCTATCATAACATAATTCTTAGTAGACATCAGATCCAGTGATTGAGCAGGAGTCAGATCACCTAAAGAAATGAAAGGATCAATCGACAAAGTAACAAAAACTAAAACTGAATTTGCAGAATACCAAAAGTGAAGCAATTTATTATGTTCATAATGATGTAAAACCATAAATCAATTTAATTTGATCATCATGATGTGAACTCCAAATGATGTACATTGTTAGTACACAGGATGAAGAAACAGTGAAATAAAAAGAGGCAGAAAATTACCCTTGTAACCACGAAAGCCAAAGGAGATGGCAGAAAATATGGGAGGAAGTAAGAGATACGCAAGGAATAATGCACCACCAGCCTCGACGATTACAACAGGATCTGCCGATAAGATAGTCTCAACAGTTGAAGTAGCTATAGGTTTTACCTCATCAATAACTTTTGTTCTTTGTTGTGCTGCATCAGCAACTGTCTGCAACCAAGAAGATTATTTCTAAGTCGAGACTAGAAATGCATGCAAATACATGCATTGTAGAACTAAATTTGAAAATATAAATTGTCCCCTCTTTGAAAAGTTTAAACTTTTAGAAGAGGTGGTTCAACATGATATCAAGTCTATCTATCACCCATTCAGTCTTCGATAAAAATTGAATCCGCCTGCACATGTGCTGCATGTTGTGGACCAAAATTTAAATGAATAAATTTGTATATTCTTTAAGTCTCAAACTTTTAGATGCGATGATTCAACAACACAGACACCACTTATTCGGAATAATTGCTACAAATGTTGAATGATATTTACACATAAAATCACACTATAACACAAACATAATGCCAAATAACTGACTATTCTTGCAATTTCAGAAATTTAGCAAACTGGAAATTCAGCACCCTCGATGCAAAATCGCGTACTCCAGCTATGCTTTTTTCCCATGATTTTTAGTGTCAAACAAAATATGAAAATCAGAAAATGTGATCTATTATCAATCAGCATAAAAATTGTTCCAAGCTGTTGACTCAAACTTTCCTACCTGATCATGATTGAGCTACGTGACTAATTTGAGCAATGATTAGGTAATACTTTATCTCTACCTTATGCCAACTTTCGAGAAACTAAAGTCCAAAATAGAAGATAAAATGTTCTAAAAAAATACCAGAGAGCGGCTCACTAAGTTCCGGGCCCTGCCCTTATAAGATACTCAATACAATTTTCTTGTTCATCAATTGTACGGTTAATCCTTTTAAGTTATGTTGAGTCAATAGGCAGCCAAAAAATTGAGACTTTTCCATTAACTTCTTTATTTCTTCTTACTTTTCCGGTTGAAGGTTTTATAACCAAACAGCATTACTTAAACATTACCTAGACAAACTACTCAAGTTATTGTTGAAGGCAACATTTAAGTGATATGCATGTGGTTGTCTCTAATAGCTTAAACCTCTAAATCAAGTGATCAAAGTAGTATAAGAGAAAGTGAATGCCATGGGTTCAAGTCTCGCCACTACCCATTTAATTAAATTTTGCAAATGTTAGACTTTGATTTGAAAAAGAAAATATAAAAAATGGAATTATGTCTACACATGGGGGACTGCTGAAGGCAAGACTTTTAACTGATAAGTATGTGTCCCTCTCTAAGTGGTTAAGTTTTTATATGAAGTGATTCAATAATATTGTTCCTTCAATGTTATGTCTGAGCTATATCCAATTCATAATTTCTATCAAGCATACAACATTTCTTCAAGTAACATCCAAGTACCTTAGCTGCACTTATTACAGGCTGTGTGTCAATACCAGAACTCAGCATTGTCTCTTGGGCTTTCTTAGATACCTCAGAAACCACAGGAGATGCAATCTTTACAGCCTGCTCTCCGGCTTGCTTTAGAATAGGCAATGCCACATCGACTCCTGGTTTCACAGCTTCCAAAACACCTCCAATTACCTGCCCTGCAACACCGAATACATTGGATCCTACTTCTTGAACTTGATTGATAGTCAACTCCACCTGAAATACAGCAAATTTACTTAGTGTACAAGTGACAATACCAAAAATATACCAGCAATATAAATTCCCTCCTGTTATTGAGCATAATTGATGGAATTAGCTCTCATCTTATCCCAAGTCCCAAAATTGAGTGATAGCTAAACTCACTCTACTACGGTAAAACACCCTGTAGTTTCATGTAAAATACTCAAAGTGGAAACAAAGGTTTGACAATTTATCTCCATCTTAAATACAATCATATACATCCCCTCTCTTTCTAACTCGATTGAGTGGGATGGAGCACATTTTCATCGCCGTTTTGCAGCCATCAATAACAGCAGCTCTTCAAATTGAAAATTAGAAGATCATGAGAGCCAAACTGGGATCGATATTCGTGGTGCTTTTTTTTTTTTTAGTGACATTAACAAGAAATATGCACAAATAATTTCTCAAGAACTATGTGGAACCAATGGAAGATAACTTCAATTTACCAACAAAAACAGAAAAACAAGAAAATCCAAAAGGTGGGTCTCAAATAAAATTCAAGAAAATGCCAATCAACAATCCGTACTCCAAAATTTAGAAGGAGCGCAGAGAGGGAAAAAAAAAAAAAAAAAAAAAAATTTATCCTTTTGAAAAGAAAGTTTGACAAACATAAATAAATTAATCGCTAATTCATCATTATTTATCCCAAATAAAGCTAACAAAACGCTAGAAAAAGTGGTAGATATAAGAAAATAAAATATAAAGTCTATGCGCCACCCATTTGTGAAAAATTGTGTACATATAGATATTCGATCAAAAATTATATCTTACCATGAGCTTAAACTTCTAGACGAGATGATTAATACTATTAGGCATCTTGCAGGCACAATTTAAATGAACATGCGTGGATCGATTTTATGAGCTCAAGCTTGCAAACGAGATGGTTAACACGATACCTGGTCGAGAGAAGAGATAATTTGTTCTTTGGAAATGGCAAGAGCTTTGGCCTCATGAGGAACTGTGAAGAGAACAAATAGTGGCAGATTAGTTTTAGCTGAGTGAGACAAAGATTTTGGTGTGAGTTTAGAACAAGAAAATGCCTTGCGGGGTGGCGGAGATGGTGGGAGAGTGGCCGGTCTTACGGTGGCTGAAGTTCTTAGGGCCATAACCTTTTAGCCTCCTGCCACCGCTTACTGTGTGCTAATTGATTGTTCGAAGAATTGTGTGATGAGAAATTGTGAAGGAGTAATGTTGATCACCGTTAGTTGATGTGATCCGACTGCAACTGCAGCCACAAAGGCGAATCAAGAGTCGGAGGGGAGATGATGGGGGTACCTTTAAAAAGAGCCAGGTCAAAGAAGCTATTCATCACATTGGCCAAGAAAATTTTACCATTTATCACAATGGCCATTTAATGTTAAAATGACATTATTACCCTTATATATCTTATGTAATAACAAAAATAGGTTAATGTTTAAAAGACAAAAATACCCATTTGAAGTTACAAATAAATCCAAACGTTTTCCTCTTACAATTTCAAAATCAAAACACTTTCTATATCTGTTTACTCCCAATACAGATAAAAAGCTTTCCATTTTTCACCTGTTCGAACGTGAAAAGACAGAAAATTATCAAAAATTGAAGAAGGAAATATTTTTATAGACATCATAAATTGGTAAGTATATTTACGTATTTTTTATTTCGTTTTAGTTAAATTTAAAAATTGAATCGTTATTTTATGGCAGATAAATTTTTACAATCGGTATTTATAATTTTTTGAAGCATGTTAGATCGTTAAAAAAAATCATGAGAACGACTGGATCTATAATTTTTTGAAACAAATATCTAGATCTAGACTTTAAAAAAAAAAAAAAAAAAAAGTCTGGATCGATGATGACTGATGGATCCGCCAGATGGATCCGCTCGGATGGATCCATACCGGCGGATCCGCCAGGATGGATCCGCCCGAATGGATCCGCCCGGACGGATCCGCCTGTATGGATCCAGACGGGCGGATCCATCTGGGCGGATCCGCCCGTCTGGATCATTTTTTTAATTTTCTCTCCTTTTTTAATTTTCGCCTGTTTTTAATATATATATTCACAATGCAGATATGGCGGCACCATTTGCATGTGTTCCAATTTGTTATTTCGGTGAATTTCAAACGAATGAAAGTGGCCAATGGGAATGGAAATGGACGAGTGAAGGAAATGGGGTTGCTGCAATATTGATAACAAATGATACATCGTTTACAGAAATGTATCAAGAAATACAAAACATGCTTCACGTCGATCCCTCTCAATACGATATGGAATTTGCATTTTTATTTCAGAAGCATTCAGCAGTGAGTATTCCGCCTTTGAAAGTTACTTCTGAAGTGCAAATGAAGCATCTAATTATATTGAACCAACAACAAAATTCGACTCCCATTTGCGTAACTTTATCGAGAAAGAATATCCCCGAGGGTGATCACGAAGTCTCCGATGGAGAGGATCGTACTGTAAATGATTTTTGGGATACAGTTGAGATTGCTCGTGAGGACGATGCGGTTATTCCCGAGACAGTTGCTACTCACCATGGTCTCACTGTTACACACAGAATTCACGATGAAGTTCGAGACAACGAGTGTGGTAGGCAATTTACGAATGATGATTTGCTTGCTTTATCCAGACAGAGACATGAGTCTGGTGGGAGTTCACATGTTGGGCCGAGTACACGCTCTTCTAATTGTTCGCGTGTGGTTCCTGAAGAGGAAGATTTGTATGTGGATCAACTGTTCCAATCAAAAAGAGATTTGCAGGAAGCTGTGCACCGGATTGCAATAAAACATAACTTTGAGTTCAAAGTTAAAAAATCAAACAAATCTAGGTACACAATTATTTGTGTGAACGATAATTGCAGTTGGCGTTTGAGTTCGACTAAGATGGAAACAAATGAGTGCTTTGTAGTTTGCAAGTATACACGAGAACACACTTGCGAAGTGGGTATTCGTCAAAATGATCACAGGCAAGCTCGATCATGGTTTATTGGGCGAGAGATAATGCACAGGTTTCAGGACCCACGGACTATTTACAAACCCGCGGATATCATCAACGACACTCGTCGGGATCATGGGGTGGTTTTGAGCTATCAAAGGCCTGGAAGGCTAAAGAATGTGCATTGGAGGAATTAATGGGATCGACCGAGGAGAGTTATGCCAAATTGGCCAGGTATTGCCATAATATGGGGAGAACTAATATTGACTCGGCGTTTTTTATTGAGTGCGATGACCAGAATCGCTTCCAGTACTTGTTTATGGCTCTCGGACAATGCATTAGAGGATTTCGAAATGCGATGCGACCCCTAATTTTAGTTGATGGTACAACCCTGAAAGCTAAATATGAAGGAAAGTTGATTATTGCTACATGTCAAGATGCCAACATCCAAATTTACCCTCTTGCGTTCGGCATAGTCGATGGAGAAAAATGATATAGCGATGCGTTGGTTCTTCACGAAGCTGAGAGAAGTTATTGGGGACGTCGAGAACCTTGCATTTGTGACTGACCGGGGGCAGTCAATAATAAATGGTATAGCCGAAGTTTTTCCGGATGCACATCATGGTTATTGTATGTACCATATACAGGGTAATCTGAAGACCAAGTATCGAGGCAGTGGCATCGTTACATTGTTCAGGAAAGCTGCAGAAGCTTACAGTTTGGAAGAGTTCGATAAGTTCATGATTGAAATAGAACATAAATCACATGGTGCATGGGAATATCTAACAGAGATGGGGGTTTGAACATTGGGCACGGTCACATTTTCCAGGACGTCGATATAACATGATGACGTCGAACAATGCGGAGTCGCTCAATTCATTATTCAAGAAGGATCGAGAGTTACCAATTATCGCAATGCTTGAGAATATTCGGATGAAGCTGCAGTTGTGGTTTCATGACAGACGTGTGGAATCACAGAATTGCACAACAACGTTAACCCCGGCTTATGAGGATAAACTCTTCAAAACTTTGGAGGTAGCAAGAAAGATAATTGTGGAACCACTAGATCAATTTCGCTTCTCCGTGAGATACGGACGTAATATTGGATACATCGTGAGTTTGAATGATAACACATGCACATGTAGGCAGTTTCAGTTGGAGAGTTTTCCATGTGCTCATGCAGTCGCAGTGGCTAGGTATAGAGGAATTCCACCACACAGTTTAAGCACTCCTTATTATATGGTTGAGTTTTGGCGAGCAGCATATGCCGAGACTATATTTCCCCTACCAAATGAAGTCGAGTGGGAAGTTCCCGACCACATTCTTCCACTGAATAATTTGTTGCCACCCGAGGGTCGATCGCGTACTCCTGGACGTAGACGTACTTCTCGGATACCATCCACCGGAGAGTTTCCCCGACCGCGTAAGTGCGGTAGGTGCGGCGCAACAGGACATACGCGCCAATTTTGCACAAGTCAAATCCCACTACATAATAACACGACGGATGTGTAATTTCCTTTTAATTCACATGTATTATGTATTAATAGCATGTTGCCGATGTTCATAATGTTCATGTATTTTATCAATTTAACGACAAATATTTTTCAAGCAAGTAACAATAATCTGTCTGTTATTTTGTATTTGTTTATTCACACGACGAAATACGAGCAGAATAAAAATAAACAAATTTTCAATAATTATATAAACAACTTTTCTGTATAACATATACAATATTTACAATTCAATAAATAAAATAAATAATTATGGATCACAACTAAACTCAAATAAATCGGCCGCTAATTCATTCCTCCAACTCTGTATCCAAGATTGGTTGATTTGATCAACCTTATGTCCTATACTCAAAAATTCAATATACTTTATAACAAAAATGCCGCAATCTCCCCTGCAGTTGAACAATAAATATGTTTTAGTTCGATAATAAATAATTATTACAAAAATTTAAGAATATAAAAAATTACAGAGACTTACGAAATAATTTGCCTCGTAGTCGTCGTATCCCGGACGACGGCCAGTCTATCAGGCATAGCAAAACCGGCCTGTCTAGCTAGAAGTGGAACGAAAACAGCCAATGGTCCCAAATTTTGCTCAAGCTGGGCCTGTGTCATACATGAATGATCGGGGTCGTACACATACATAGTGGAGTCCGCGGATACGATCTCTACAGCAATGCAATGATGATTTGCGATCACCGGAATGTACATATGCGTAAACCCCTCCCATGGCTTACCCCCGACACTAGGCGATATCCCAATTACCCACTCAAGCATGTACTCTGGCACGGTGTACGCGTCACCCATAAGTTCTCGCGACTGGTACTCTATGTCGACTGCCCGTACGAACTCCGTGTTCAGTACTACACGACCAGGAACATAAAATGATTTCGGATATCGTTCAGCTCGCCTGCGCAATAAGTCCATGGCCGCGTCGATGTGCTGCATTAGAAATACCAAAAATTAATTAGAACACTGTAATGCATTGGCCAAAATAAATGTAAGCACACAACAAATTAAATATGCCACTTACATCGTCGGCGATCCAAGCCCCGGCGTCGACGATGTCCTTGAACCACTTGTACGGCTCCGAAATGATCCGAGATAATATCGTACGGCTAACTCTGAAAAAGAGACACGAAAGATTGTGTTGACAACAAATATTGTATATATGAAAAATAAACACGAATTATTTTGAAAATAGATAACTTACCCCGGTCTCATTTTCCTCCACTCGGACTCGAACGCTTTCCACTTGGCATTGTCCACCTCCCGGAAGAGATTGGGGTACGTCCCGTCTATGAATGTCCGCCTCTTCGCCTCCACTGTGAATGGGGATACGACGTATTGCGACGGCATCCTCGGTCTCTTCCCGATCGCCTGCTCCGGCACATCAACATCATACCTCTTTCCCTTCGCCACGATCGGTGACTCGACCACCGGCTCCCGCACCCCCTCGAACGCCCTCGATGCCTCCACATCTTCCATCGCGACGTCCTCCACCACCACCACCTCCGCCTCCACATCCCCCACCGTCTCCCCCTCGGCCGTCCTGTCCACATCTACTGTCTCCCCCACTGGCCGTGCCTCGGGTACCCCTACATCATCCGCCAATAATGACTCTAATGCATCATCTACCCACACGACGAGTGAAACTGCCCTCGATCTCGATCACCATCTCCGTGACTAAGTCTGTCACCACCTCGTGACCCCGCTATATCACCTCGGAGTGCTACAACCTCACCCTCAAGGTCTGATACATGACCGCGTAGCGCTGCAACATCATTACGTAAACTAGCCACCTCGCCACTCACGCCTCGTCCCATCTCCCCTATCTCCTCGCGTAGAGCAGCGAGCCCATCTCTCATCTCTCGTCGTAGTGCTCCTACATCCTCTCGCAAAACGCCTATCTCCCCTCGTATCTCCGATCGCAAGGCACCTACCTCCCCTCGTATCTCCCCTCGTAGCTCCACCATAAATGCAGATAGAACGTCATACAGATCGTCGTGCATATGAGATGCATGGGATGGGTGCCTGGATGGAGACGAATGAGATCTCATCGGTGGAGGTGATTGCATCGGCATCGGTGATGGAGGTGATGGCATCGACATCGGCATCGGTGGAGATGATGACATCGGCATCGGCATCGGTGGAGGTGATGACATCGGCATTGGCATCGGTGACGGAGGTGATGGCAGCGGCATCGACGGCGGAGGTGATTCCCGGAATGGCGGTGGTGATCTGATCGACGGAGGAGATGATCTTCGATCAACTGGATCGTGCTCCTATACAGATAATAGTTAACTATTAACTGTATTTAAAATTGGTTAATTTTACAATAATAAAACAATAATTAATAAACTAATATACCATGTCTGAATCTACGTCGGGAGCGGGACTCTCATCGTCTGGCGTCGCCCGAGTAAAAAGGCCACGCGTGTATCGCTGACCCTCCTCCTCGATGGACGGTGTCAACTCAGCGAGGACTTCTATCTGACATATTAACATTTCACCATGTTAATTACCATGTTTCGAGGATTTAAGAAAACATACAACATAAGTAACTAAATATAATACATACATCGGGATTGTCGAGGAGAGCTGATATTTGTTTGGCGAGCGGCCTGTATTGTGCTCGCCAGTGCTGCATCCGAGGACAGCGTGTCTCCAATCTAATCGCAAACCGCTCGGCCAAGATAGGGACAGTCTCGTACACCCATACCTGAAACAATTACAATTATTATATATAGAACCTCATAAAAATAAAATTCATTACGTTAAAATTTTACCTGCAAAGCCAATGGCAGGCCATACGCATCGTACTTCCGCTCGGGTCTGTCCCCCTTGGGCATTGAAAACGCCCTCCTGAAGATGCGTAGGGTATCGACGAAACATCTCTGTCCCCATGGATAGTTGTTGAATGTATCAATTTCCTCAACAACCTCCAAATGGAAAACGTCGATCGACGTCTTCCTGTGATGACACCTGAGCACGCTCTCGAGGATAAGCACCAAGCCCAGCTTCAGCTTGTCAGACATCTGGTCACAGTCCCTAAATGCTTTTTCCAATTGTGCCAAACTCACAGGCATTCGCCCCTCAAAATATGCATCCAGCAGTCTACTGTTCCTCTGAATACGGGCTCGTGCTGCTTCTTCTCCCGTACACTGCAATCCAGTGATGAGGGCAAACTCCGATATGGAGAACGTAGCTACCTTGCCCCCAAGATCAAAACGGAGAGAATCTGTGTCCACTGGCTTAAGCAGCCGACAGAGCAATGCATCCACTATCTGCCCGGAAAATTGTATCCTACTAAGCTCATGTAGTGGCCATAAGCAAGAACGACGCAACATACCCGCATGCTCCTCATCCAACAAATCAAGTACTGCTGTAAAGTTTGCAAAGTTACAATTCGACGTAACTTTGCCCGGAATCTGTCTCATAGCGTCGTCCAGATAATAGTCCATCCTGCAACATTTCAAATGATAGAAATAAATAACATAAATAATGGAATATCGAATAAGCAATTAAATTACATAAACAACTTGACATTTCTTTATTTCTTAACCAACTTAAAGAAATAATTCATTAATTACATATTAACTACCTATTTATAAGGGCAAATTACATAAATAACTAACTATTACTTAACGATCTCATAAATAAATAATTAAATATTACATTCACAAATAAATAATTATATATTAAATAAACAATATAATATTAAATAATTAACTAATTTACATAAATAAATATTACATAACCAATTCATATATATAATTACATAATAATTAAACAATTAAATATCACTTAACCAATTACAATAAATAATTAAATACTAAATAAACATTTAAATTAATTATAATTAAATATTACGTTAACCAATTAATTAATTGGTTAAAAATTACATTACATAATTAAATATTAAATAAATAGTTAATTTACGTACTTAAATATTAACTACCAAATTATAATTAAATAATACATAAATAACTAAATATTACATATCCAATTCATCAAAATAATAATTAACTATTAAATAAATAAATAAATACTAAATAAATTATTTTAATTAAATATTAGTTAACCAATTCATATATATAATTACATAATAATTAAACTTTTAAATTAAATACTTAACTATAATTATAATAAAATATTACATTAACCAATTAATTAATTGGTTAAAAATTTCATTACATAATTAAATATTAAGTTAATATTTAATTTACGTAATTAAATATTAACTACCAAATTATAATTAAATAATACATGAATAACTAAATATTACATATCCAATTCATCAAAATAATAATTAACTATTAAATAAATAATTAAATACTAAATAAATTATTTTAATTAAATATTAGTTTAACCAATTCATATATATAATTACATAATAAATTAAACTTTTAAATTAAATATTTAACTATAATTATAATAAAATATTACATTAACCAATTAATTAATTGGTTAAAAATTACATTACATAATTAAATATTAACTACCAAATTATAATTAAATAATACATAAATAACTAAATATTACATATCCAATTCATCAAAATAATAATTAACTATTAAATAAATAAATAAATACTAAATAAATTATTTTAATTAAATATTAGTTAACCATTTCATATAAATAATTACATAATAATTAAACTTTTAAATTAAATACTTAACTATAATTATAATTAAATATTACATTAACCAATTAATTAATTGGTTAAAAATTTCATTACATAATTAAATATTAAGTTAATATTTAATTTACGTAATTAAATATTAACTACCAAATTATAATTAAATAATACATGAATAACTAAATATTACATATCCAATTCATAAAAAAATAATAATTAACTATTAAATAAATTATTAAATATTAAATAAATTATTTTAATTAAATATTAGTTAACCAATTCATATATATATAATTACATAATAATTAAACAATTAAATATCACTTAACCAATTACAATATATAATTAAATACTAAATAAACATTTAAATTAAATACTTAACTATAATTATAATTAAATATTACATTAACCAATTAATTAATTTGTTAAAAATTACATTACATAATTAAATATTAAATAAAAAATTAATTTACGTAATTAAATATTAACTACCTAATTATAATTAAATAATACATGAATAGTAAACTAAATATTACATATCCAATTCATAAAAAATAATAATTAACTATTAAATAAATAATTAAATACCAAATAAATTATTTTAATTAAATATTAGTTAACCAATTCATATATATAATTACATAATAATTAAACAATTAAATATCACTTAACCAATTACAATAAATAATTAAATACTAAATAAACATTTAAATTAAATACTTAACTATATTTATAATTAAATATTACATTTACCAATTAATCAATTTGTTTAAAATTACATTACATAATTAAATATTAAATAAAAAATTAATTTACGTAACTAAATATTAACTACCTAATTATATTTATTAACCACTTAAATAACTAACTATTACTTAACGATCTCATAAATAAATAAATAAATATTACATTAAATAAACAATTTAATATTACATAATTATAATTAAATATAACATAACCAAAAAAATAATTATATATTAAATAAATAATTAAATATTAAATAATTAACTAATAAATAAATAAATAATAATTAACTAAATTAACTAAATAAATAATTAAATAAAACCGGATCCAGATCTGGATCCGTAACACCGGATCCAGACTTCTGGATCCGGTTTTACGGATCCAGAAATCTGGATCCGAAAAACCGGATCCAGATCTGGATCCGTAAAATCGGATCCAGACTTCTGGATCCGTAAAACCGGATCCAGAAGTCTGGATCCATAAAAACCGGATCCAGAGTTTGGATCCGGTTGTCTTGAACAAAAAAAAGGAGCAGGCGGCCATAGCCGCCTGCTCCGAGGTCGCGATCGCCGCCTGCAACGCAGGCGGCGATCCACCCACCTTTATCCCGCAATTTCCAATCTCAACACACACATTTTCAACAAATTAATGTTTCTAACAATGATTCGAGAAATGAACAAAAATAAATAAATACACTTTGAAAACAATGGATCTAGTGGGTTCAAAACTCACCTTCTTCTTCAACAACAAGGGAGAATCCGGCGTCTGGATCTGGAGAATTCGACGTCTGGATCTGGAGAATCCGTTTGTCTGGTTTCTTCTTTTCGCTTTTCTCTCAAAAGATAAATGAGGGTAAATTTGGGTTTTACTTATTTTTAAAGTTTTTAACCATTTAATTTATTTTATCATTTTTTAAAATTGGTCAATGGCCATTGTGAAAAAATGGCCGGGTCACCCGGCCATCTTCCACTATTTCCTCGGAGATGATGTGGGCCATTGTAATTTATTTCCCGATCATGCTAGTTGTACAACATTGATTGACAACAATTATTGACAATCACTCAAATGGGAGGGGGCCCACGATAAATAAAAAAATTATGGGACTTCCTTCATGTGAGATGATTGTCAACTATTGTTGTCAACCAATATTGTACAACTAGCAAAATTCTTTATTTCCACAAATCTTTGGCTCGCAAGGCAACGTAATAGTTGGAGCAAATTGTCCACGAGAGACAAAAGTTAGAGAGAGATAAATTTACTTAAAACATTATTTAAAAATTTTTAAAAATTATAAAATTTTCTCTAGAGAAAAATTTAAGCTTCCGTTTGGATAATTTATAAAAGGTTTATAAAGAGAAACATTTGTGAATTCCACGAAATTTATACTCACTCTGAACTCATAAAGATAGATATGTTTTCCTTTTTTTATTTGTTATAGGTTAATTTCCATGTAAATGATATAATTTATTTTTTTATTTTTTAATATACTTTATTTAAATGTGCATTGTTATCAATAAATATGAATTATTCATATTTAAACAATTATTTAATATATGGAAATATTAGAAAAAAATGTGAGAATTTTTTTTTATATTATCAACTATATTAATTCCATTTTTCTTGCTCTGTGAAAATAAAAAGAAGTTTGTCTTTATGGGGTATAGTGATTATATAATAGTGACTACTTATTGTAAACATCGTTCTAAAATGTGCTCATATGTGAGTAGGGCATTTTTGAAACGTTTAGCATATGGGGTATGCGTGTGATAATATGATTAACTAATTTCGTTGACCATATATATAGCTTTAACGTCAAAATACGCACACATTTATAATAAAAATTGTGTCAAAAAAAGCCAAGCTAAATTCAGCCCATTTTAATCACTTACAAAAAGTAAATTGAGTCCAAAAAATATCAAATTAGACAAATCACCCGAACCAATGAATTATATGCAATAATCTGTAAGATTTTGATGTTTAGAAAAATCATAAATCAAAATAATTGTTCCTTATAGTTTCAAACTACCTACGCCGAGCTCAAGCCTCTTTCTTGTTCGATCTTCAGTGATGCTAGTAATGTACAATATTGAATTGTTGAATTGTGATGATCAAAAGGAGGTTAACAATGATATATTACCATCTACAAAAGGTAATAGACATTCTCGAGTTGAAATAAAGGAACTCAATGAAGATGGTTTTGTATTGAATGATAGATGAGATGACTTGGATGAAGAAGATGAGATTAAATTGAAATCCAATAAAGACTTAGACAATGTTTAGAATTTTTTAAGCTGGTGTTCGTGCTTAATCTAATTGTAAGAATTAATTACCAAGTAATAATAGTAATTATGGATTCAAGCTATATATTTGTTAATTTTTTTTGAAAAATATGTATAAAATTCAAGTAATAGGAGTGTGTGTGTGTGTGTGTGTGTGTCTGTACATATATGAAACCGTTTGGCTCCCATTAATTTTGATTATAATGGGGAAATAGTATTTTTTTTTTTTTTAAATGAAAGGTTGTAAAAGAATGAAAAAATTTCAATTTACGTGTAATATTATTTTATTAAAGATTGTATAGTTAAAAATAGGAAAGAAAACAATTTAATTTAGATTTAAAGGAGGCCAAACGGGGGCATATATATATATATATATATATATATATATATTGAAAATTTGAAGAATATGTTTGAAATTCAAAGAAGCATTATTTTATTTATTTATTAGTTTAGAACACAAAATAATATTTAAATATAAAATAAAATTACGCATATGCTTCACATATGCAAGTACGTGCTTGTAATGCTTAATACTCTATCGGAATGTGTTGCTAGACATTATGCATTTTAGAACCTCGATTATAAATATGCTATTGAAATTGATGATAGGCTGACCGAACTTACTAATCATTTATAATTTGTAGCCAAATGAATTGTATATTTTAAAATATTTTATCACCAATTATTTTTGTGTTTATAAATCATTGATACTGTAAATTTATTTGTTAGTTATTACTGCATAATTTTTAGATTGTTTGCATATTTTTCTAATATAGAAAATTCTAATTAAATTTAGATTGTTTGCATTTTTTTCCCATTGTGTGCAAACATTTTATTCATTAAGACATCGTTTGATTCTCATTCTTTGTAGAATGAGAATAAAAAAATATAATCGTTATGGACCTTACACAAGAGATAGAAAGTCAAAAATGGTGGTTGAATGTAATTAATGATGGTCATATTTTTCATTTTTATGGAGGGAAAATAGGTATCAAACGGACAATCAAAATAATTTGCGTTTTGAAGTAGTTCGATTATTTGTCAGATAGTTAAATCCAATTTCGTTGAACTGTCAAGTAATAAGTAATTTTAAATATCAATTAACAATAGATTATTACCAAGAGTTTAAACTTCCAACATCTTATAAGAGTTTCTCATCAATAATCATTGACCGTCTTGAGCTATTACATTGACTTTACCGTAGTAATTTTTCACCCCCTTGCCATAATATAGTTTTGTAAAATGATCACAATCGACTAGAAAAACGTTGTGTTAATTTATATTAGATGTATGCGAATATTGAGTATCGATTTTGAATAGTAAGAAGTATTATCTATGCAACTAACCCAAAACTTCATATTTCATTTTGGCTTGGTCAAACCACCGGTGCATGGAACCTAAATTCAAATACAAATTAGGTTCAATTATTATTAATAAAAGTGAATTATAAATCTGTGACCAATAATTATATAATTGTAATGTTATTATATTATAATTAATTAATAAATAAATAAAATTAATTAATTATAAATAAACCTGATTTTTGAATTTTTAAATTATATACCTTATTTTTGAATTGGTGGAAACTATACACCTTAATTATGAATTTTTTCCCAGAAAGATTACCAGGGAATTTGTAGAGCTTGACGGAGTGGTCAACAGGTCCAGGGAATTTGTAGAGCTTGACGGAGTGGTCAACGGATTGGGCCATTTACCATTTTATTTTGTTTAGTTGGGCCTGTATAGTGGGCTAGCCCAAAGCCTTTTAGGTTGTTTTATTCTATATAGGGTTGTATCTCTTCATTTTGGCGTGTGTGAATTGTTGAATTGAAATGTAACAAGCTTGCTGCCCTATTTTTCTCCTCCCCTCAACCCTCCGTGGTTTCTTCTTCTTCTCCTCTGTTGCATCTGCAACAGCTTTTCTCCCTCTTGTTTTACGTCATTTTTCCCTTTCCCACTTCTCTTTTCCTTTTACTTGGTTACTATTTGAGCTGGTTCAGCTGGAAATCATCCCATTTCTGTGTCACGGTGTTTGTGAAGTTGCAGCTCGAGCTTCGACCGTGACAAAGTAAGGCAGGTAGAATTAGGGTTAATTGCCAAGGCAGTGACACCTTCTTGGTGATTCCGAAGAATTTTTGGAGTATTTGAAGGTAAAAGGGCATCGTGAATGCATATCGAATTATCCGAGGACGAGGCTGTGACTATATGGTGACCATTCTGGTCCCATAAAATGGAACAAAAGGAGCTCTCTACATTTTCGATCTTGCATGCTTCTCGGAGCTTAATCGTTCGCATCTTCATTGGCGATGTAGAAAAATTCTCAAAGAACTATATATTGATACGAGAAATACGACTAAAATGTGTAAACTAAAGGTTTTAGCTATGGCGGGAGTTGATTCTGAGTTTGTAATTTTTGCGGGAGCTGATTTTGAGGTGCCGTAGTCTATGGCGGGTGGTTTTGAATTCTCATTTTCAAGTACAAAATATTTCATCCATCCCATTTATATAGGCTATTTTTTTTTAAAAATTTTTTTTTTCACACATTTAAGAAATCTTATCTTATGTTATTGAAAAAGTATTTTTTGTCAAAAACTTTCCTAATTTATTCTTATTTATGTTTGTACAATTTCAAAATTAAACCATGTTTGTTAGCCACTTTACCACATATTATAATGAGAAATCCTGCTGTTGGGGGTCTGCCATAATTTTCAATATGAGAGGCCAATAAAAAAGGCCAGGTGCGGCCTATCAATGGTCCAATTTCTTCTAAAAAGAAAACTAAAATGGCCAACTAACAGAGACTAATTGAGAAAATTTGATTGTAACTAAACAAATTAAATAATAATATATTAGTAAATGAACAAAATAAAATTTTCTCAATAAAGAAACAAGATTATATAATTGAGACAATAAAATAAGGAAAATTAACCTATATAAATGGAATAGTATTTGTCTGGACGAACATAATAAACATACTATGCACCTATTTGATCATCTTTTTTTAACTATTATATATATATATATATATATACATATATATATATATATATATATATTCAATCAAATATTCACATAATAAAATATTGTGAAAATTAAAAAAAATCATACTTTAAATATTGAGAATTCTAAAATTAGATGGGATGTTTCATTGATAAAAAATCAGATCTTTTATTTTAATTTAATATTTTTACTAATAAAAATCACATAAACCCTAATATTCTCTCTCTCTCTCTCTCTACATTTCTCCCCCTAAGCGTCGCCTCCTTCCAATATTCCGTGGTTGTGGTGGTGCTGTCAATATTCCGTGGTTGTGGTGGTGATTTAGGCGGTAATGAGGTGGTGGTCACTAGCGTTGGTGGTCGTTACAAATTTTTGGGTCAACTGTGACCATTAAATTGGTTAATTTGTGACTAGCAATTAATATGTGACAAATGAAAAATATGAACCGTGATTAAAAAATAACGTGTGACCTAAAAATTTGTTAATTTGTGACCGATTATAAGTTGTGACTTATAATGTTCGTGATCTGTGATCGATAAAGAAATTGTGACTTATAAATTTTTCATCTGTGATCAAGGAAAAAATATGTGACCTTTAAAAATTTTGAATTGTGTTCGTAAAAAAATTTGTGACATTTAAAATTTTTGATTTGTGACCGAAAATAATTTTTGACATTTAAATTTTTTTATTTGTGACCGAAAATAATATGTGACTAACTAAATTGTGAATCTGTGACCAAATTATATAAATCTGAGACCTTAATATATTTAATTAATTATATATATATATATATATATATATATATATTTAATTAATTAAATTATAAATAAAAATATGATTTTTGAAAGTTGAAACCTATTTTCTTATTATTGAAATAGGTCATACTTATACTTTTACTTATAAATTTTTTCCTAAAATATTTTACATATAAGTCCAAAATTATTCTCTACTGTTAACTATACATTATGAAAAAAAAAAATTCATTATTCAATGATAGCAAAAATATCTCCAACAGAAATATTTTTTAAGCTCATCCACATCTATCACTTGAATATTTTTCAACTCATCCAACATCTCCCTCTCTCTCTCTCTACATTTCTCCACAGAAGGATATGATTCGTGATTTCATATTTTCACCACAAGTATGAATAGCCCCTCCTTTTTCCTTTCCTACAGTAACTGTCTGGTGTTACCTTCAAATTGGGTAGGGTAGTCGAAAATTGGAATTCTGAACTTCAAATGCAGAAAAATCTAGGGACTTGATTAAGGCGAGGAGCGGTAATTTCGATTTAAGGAATTTTCTCTTCGTGTTTCAGTTTTGTGTTTTGAGTTTTGAATTCGTTGTGTTTTGTGTTTTGGGTGTCCATTTTGAGATTGTTGAAAACTTGTTCTTTTTGTCGTTTTGAAAAAATATTTCCCAACCCATTTTCCCAAAAAATGTGTTCACATTTTTGCCCCTATTTTTCATTTTCCAGCTTGGATGATTTTTGCCCCCTCCATAGCCGCCATCGTCTTCTACCACACAAATCGACCACCACCTAGACCACCAGATTTCAGAATCAATCGAACCCCCAAACCTCCCTCTACAATGTCCGACGATTATTTGGCCAACAACTGCCGGAGTTTTTAAGCCTCCAACAAAGTGCGCTACCACCAGAGTTTTGAAGCCTTGGCTAGAGTCGCCTGGGAGTGGGCAATCGAACGGTGGTGGTGCGCGACCTTGGGTGTTGCCGGAGGTGTAGATTCCGGTCGTTTCAGTTTGCACCATTGGGAGTTTTGATTTTGATTTTTGATTGATTTTGTTGAGTTTTGAAGCCATGGCTGGGATCATCTGAGAGTGTGCAATTGACCAGTGGGGGTGCGCGACCTTCAATGTTACCGGAGGTGGAGATTCCAACCGTTTCAGTTTGCGCCAGTGAGAGTTTTGAGGTAGATTTTTGATCCTTTTTGTTATGAGTTTGAGTTTTTGTTTGTGTGATAATTGAAGAGGGGATTGATGGCTTCACAATGGTATATAACTCAGGTCGTTTTGGAGGAGGTTGGCCGGAGTTTACTACTTTGGAAAGTGACAGCTCCATTGTTTTGGTAGAAGAAAGTTGGAGAGAAGAAAATAGTCGTTTTCCATTTTGTCAAATTTGTGAAAAAAACAGTCAAAACGTAAAAAAATCATTTCCTGTTTTCTTTACAAAATTTTCAGCTGTTTTTAAAAGCTCATTTTCGAAAATGGGAAAGAGAACGCGTTTTCAATGTTTTGGAAAATTGAAAACAGAAAACGCCCTGAAAACAGCAAAGAGAACGCCACCTTAGTTTTTCATGTAAATGTCAATTGTTAATATGTATGGATGAATTTTTGGTAGCTGTATATTTTAATTTCTGAACCAAATGCAAGGTGTATATTTAATTACTGTAGAATTAGAAACTTCTATAATTTTATACTGGAAAATCTGGCATTTGAGAACTATCATGAAAAGTCATGCATAATAGATATTAATTAATTAGGTTTTCAATTTTTTTTTTGTTTTTAAATATTGGAAATTTATTATTACTATCTTGTGTTTCTGAAATTATGCAATGTAAAATCACCAATTCTTGAATCTATATGTTGGTGTGAGAAAATATTTCCACTAGGAATTTAATTTTATAGCAAGTTGTTGAAAGGGCTTCAATCCGCTTAACTCATGCAAGACCCGACAAGAAGAGTAGAGAATTATGTCAACTATTAGGATGCGTTTGATTATCAATATTTTCCATGGAAAATATGTTTTTCTATCCAAATTCCTACTTTTGTTCTGTTTTATTGACATTTTTTACATAGAAAATATTTTCTTACTTGTGGTCATGTAACCATATTTCCTCAAAATCAAGGAAAATATTTTCTTTAGGGGAAGTAGGATTTTATTTTCTAGTTAATTTACTCTATCTTTCTCTCTATCATCGGTCCACTCTCTCTCATCTACCAACCAATAAAAATGGACAAGTATGATATTTTTTAAGTTGAAAATTAAATCAATTAAAGACATTGAATTGACAATTTTCATGCAAATAAGTTCTAGGAAATTGAAATGCCTAGAATTTATTTTCATTCTGTATAAATTTCATGCTTACAATCAAACGCATCCTAAAGGGAACCTTTCACAGGTAGTATTTTCACTCACTCAGAGAATTTAATTTATTTTCAACTAGAAGATTCTTTCACAGGTAGTATTTGGAAATTAAAAAATGAAGTGAGTACTAGAACATTAAGGTAACAGGGTAATCTATGTGGATTGGTTTGAGTACAAACTGAGAGTGAAAAGCAGTAGTCTGCCGCTCCAATGCAAGTAACTATCTTCTATTTGCTTTTATTTGTTCACTGTAAATCAGGTTGTTTCTATCAGATTCTTTTGATACACTTCGGTGGATACTCAATCATGGCAGGTCGGGGTGGGGGCAGTGCGGGGCAGGGCTCTTGCTCCGTCAGTACCTGGTTAGTTATTAATTTTTAAATAAATAGAAAACTTTTCTTAATTATAACTTAAACTTGTAAACATTCGGTTCTTGACCAATCTTGACATTATTCAACCAATAAATAATTCTTAAAGAAAAAAAAAAAAAAAATCTAGATATTAGTAATTGGTTAAGCCCAATCAAGAGACTGCTATTGGACTCCTCACATAATGCTTACCATCTGACCGTAATAATTCCAAAACACATATTCACCGTCATTGTCAGCTTTCTTGGATTTTATCTTCAACTTGAAGCTCTTTTCTTCGCCAATTTTATCGAACTTCAAGATATTGGGTATCACAGAAACTGAAAATCCTGCTGGTTGACGGATATGGACAGCGTAAATGCCCAGTGTGCCAACATTTTTCAATTTTCTGTGCACTGTGACTGATCCAGAGAGATTTGGCACTGTTATAGAAGGGTAGAAGTTCAATTTATCAAATATATTTGGACAATTTAACTTTTAAAAGTAAATAAATAAATAAACAAAAAATTAATAACTATATCATTGTTTCACTTTAATAAATGGGAGCAATAAAATGAATAAAAAAAAAAGTTAAACGGGGCGGGGCAGGGCCCTTGTCATCCATACCTGCCGCAGGCGAAATCCCCTACCCCGTCCACGCACTATTCAAAAATGCATTTTTATTTTTTGACAAAATGATGCTCAAACAAGGGCTAAATATGTGTTTGATTCACATTCTTTTTGAAGAATGTATTTTGAAATAGTAGATTGATAAAAAATGTGTGGTTAAAAAAAAGGAATTTTTTTTTTTTAATTTGCATGTAATATTATTTTAATAAATAATATTTAGTTGAAAAGAAGAGAGAGAAAAATAAATTTTGAAAAAAAATGGAATCAAAAAGGGCTTTATTCACTAAAACATTTCAATATAAATCAACTTATTTCTAATGCCCACAAAAAGAACAGTCGGTCGTATAAGAGTTACGTTCAATTAATATTGGACGTAAGTTTATAATATGACCAACGCTTTTCGCTCATCATTTCTCATCCCAACGTTTAATGGGGACAACTTTGATTTTTGGTCCATTAAAATGAAGATGAACTTTTATTCGCAAAAGTTATGAGTTGCAGTTTCTATTGGGTATATTAACTCTGAAGGCATTTTTACTTTTAACTGCTGTAGAATGGAATGAACTTAAAGAGAATCAACAAAAGGATTCTCTAGCATTACTTGCTCTACAAATGAGCCCAATAGACTAATATTTTTCGAGAATTGTGGGACCTAAAATGGAAAAAGAAGCCCGCGATAAGTTGAAGGAGTATTTCTACGAAAGTGACAAGGTATGTTCTTGTTGACTACAAACATTATAAAGGAAATTTGTAAATATTAAACTAAAGTATTCTGAGTGATATGTGTATTTTGTACACTTATCTAGGTCATTAAATTGTAATATTTGTTAGTGATTCGAATGAGTTATAGTTTAATAATGTGTTAATTATGTTTGTTAGTTTGAACTCAATGCAAATGGGAAGAATTGGCAAAAAGGAATAAAAAAAAGGCAAAAACGAAAAAAAATTAAACTTTGGAGACCAAAGTGTAAACATTCAGTAGTTGATTCAAACCATAAAATTATGATTGAAGATCATGTAGGATCAATTGGAGGTCAAAGGAGTGAAATAGAGTTTAAGTATTTTCACAAATCAATTTCCAACTTGAGACCCATTTTTTCGGATAGCAAATGATAGAATTGGAAAATTTGTATTTCTAGAATAATTATGTTCTTTGAGTTATTTTTCCAACGCATCCAATGCACTTTGAATCACCTCAATTGGAAATCAAGAGAAATTGTTATGATCAAAATACCGAAAGTTTAACGGGGACGACACCACTCAAACAGATGCACGCGCGAGACATTGTTTTTCCAACTTGAGAGCCACTTGGCTCAACGGTGCACATGTGGTAAGCATACCGGTGCGCGTGTGGGGCCATTTTCACAGATGAATCAACAATTTTCTTTCTTGATTCAATATCTTTTGGAAATCAAATTTTACGCGATTTTGACCTATTTTTCGACTCTTATAAATACAAAACTAGGGCTACACATTTAAAAAAAAAAAAAAAAAAAAAATCTCCCCTGCCTCTTCATACACAATAATATATTTAAATTCCGCAAAAACAAGAGGTCAATTTATCAGTTTTGGGAGATGAGATCAAGCCATAGTAAGGAATTGAAGCTCGATTGCATCAAAAAAATTGTAGAATTCAACTTTGACTTGAAGGTCAACATCTTTTGTATTATTTCATGATTCGAGTGATATTTTTCCATTATTCTTCTTGTATTTATATATTAATATGCTAGGCTAGATATCTTTTTGTATTGGATGAAGATGAACCCTACTTGTCATTTATTTCTAATTCAGGATTAGTAGTTTAGTATTTCGTGCGTTTCTTGTTTGGTTTTGTATACCCATTGTGTTATTTAATTGTTTTGGTCACCAAATGGATAATTAGTTGCTTGTTGTAGTGTTGGGAGACTCGCAATAAGTTTAGAATGTGGTAAAATTAATATATGTGCAATAGACGTTAGGAATACTATTTATCACGTATGCAATCATATAGAAAATCTTGACTTTGATGCATTCTGTAGAGGCCCAAATCTTTTCTATAAAGTTAGGCCCATAATTGTGTAATTAACTTCACATTAGACCCAATAAAGGAAATATAAGCCCAAAAGATAGTCCAATACATGTTTAAAGGTAAAATAATGTTTATAAAATATTTTCTTAAAAATAATTTGATGAAGATTGGACGGAATGCAAAGTATTTCATTTTATGGCTAAAAGTACACTTCAAATATTTTTAGTCTCCTTTGAGACCCATTTTCGACATAGAAAACATTCGAATTTTAAAATGATATCTGAATAAAAGTTGTAGCTCTTTGAGTTAGCTTTCCAACGCAATTTGAATCACCTCAATTGGATATCAGGAGAAAAAGTTATGATACAAAAACTGAAAGCTGTGCAGTGACAACCGGACAACCGGTCGACCGGAGAAACTAACCGGTCGACCGGAAAAGAAGAAAAACCCACGATTTTTTTTGAATTAATGGCCACTACTTGCACTACTTAATTACCCTATTTAATATGACCTTTCACCCACCCCAAACCTCACCTATAAATACCCTCTTCACTCATTTGATTTTTCACACCAAAAACACTTTCAATTTGCTTTCAAAGTTGAGAGAAAAATAGAGAGTTTGGGAGAGAAAAGGAAGGTGGTTTTTCAAGTGTTTTCCAGAAGTTTTAAGTGTGGGCAAAAATATTCTGCAAGAAGGTTTTTGTGATTTCAAAAGGCGTTTTCAAACAATAAAGAAAGGTCCAAACGTCCAAACTTCGTCAAAATTTTGAAGTTCATCCAAAGTTTTTCAAAGTTCTTTTCAAAGTTCATCAAGCATCAAATCAAGGTAGGTAGAGGTGCATAAAGTTGTTATACGTGTTTAAGTTATAATTTTCTAGCAAGTAATGTTCTATGTTAAAGGCTAATGTTGTGTGTCAAATGGTATCGTCGGTTCGGCATGTGCCTTTCATGTCAAATGGTTCCGTCGGTGCGGCATACATTTAAAGGTTAATGTTGTGTGTCAAATGGTATCTTCGGTTCGGCATGCACCTTTCATGTCAAATGGTTCCGTTGGTACGGCATACATTTTCATGTCAAATGGTACCTCTGGGTACGGCATGTTTTATGGAAGTTCTAATGTTAATTGTTATGAAATGCTTAGCTTAATCACGATTGCACCTATGACGCCTATTGAGTTTTCAACTCACGGGTTTCTACCCTATATCTACAGATTAAATGTTGATGCACCGGGTTGGATGATGGAAGAGATGGAAGGAGATGCAATAAGCCTATGGGAACCCGGTGAACAAGTGATTTAGATTTAAAGTCTTTAATGTTTCAAATGTTATTTCCAACGTTATTTCTTTTGAGTATCTTGAACAAGTCATGATTTCATCAAATAAATTATATTCCGTGATTTTGGAAAGTTATAAAGTGTTTTAATCCAATATCCTTCAAAAAGAATGTTTGTTAAGATTTAAGCTTCCGCTAAGATATGTACACTTGTTACTAAACCACCGGTTAAGTTAAGTAAAGTAAGTAGCGTCCCGGTCCACTAGGGGTTGGGGCGTTACAGCGTGGTATCAGAGCAATGGTTTTTAAACCGGTTCTGTAGACCAAGTATGTTTTCAAAACAAAAAAACAAAAATTGAAAGTTTAAGGTATTCCATGGCATATTGCATTCATCCATTGAATCTCATCCTACAGCCCAGGTATGTGCAAAGTTTAAAGTTATGGAAGTTATATTTATGGAAGTTATGATTTGATGCTTTGATAAGTTATGACACATTTTCAAGTATATGTTTATGTTAAAGTTAAATGTGTTGTTTCAAAGATATGTATTGGACTTGGGCTAAAACTTAAAGTTATGGGCATAAAGGAAATGTATGTTATGATGTTATGTGATAAAATGCATAATTGAGCATTTATGTGACAGAATGGTTAGATATTTACAAACGGCAAGAAAGACTACGGCTAGGGCTTATAGGGCAGATTTAAACCGTAGAATTGCTATCCATGCTTATGAGAACTATGTAACGGATCCTAACCGACCGCTTAGCGATCATGTACATGACATCTATGAACGATGCATGAGGGCGGTTAATGCTGGTATGGAAATCACCCATATTGAAGCCATAAATAACCTAATACATTCCCTCCCACCTCAATGGGGAGATATGGGAGTCACAGTTAGAGATGAGATGTTAGAAGGCAACCCAAACTTGTTCGAGTTCGAGAGATATTGCCATGCCCTGATAGACTTATGGGATGATGTAATCCATGAGGAGCCTGAGGAAGAACCTGTGGCTGAGGAAGAATACCCTGAAGAGGAACCCGAGGAGGAGCAGGAGCCTGAACTAGAACCACAAGTGGTGATAGATATAGAGTCCGGGCCTGAGGCGGAAGATTCTTCCGAAGATGAAGCTCCACCAAGGAAGCTTCGTAAAACTCATAGGGATTAGAGATCTAGATATTCCCATTTCCTTATGATGTCTTCTTTCATGCTATGTTTATCAAACTATGATGTATCCTGATTTCAAGAAGTATGAGAAATAAAGATCTTATCGTTCTTCCTTATAAAAAAAAAAAGAAGTTAATCTTATCCGTAGGAAAATGTCGCGAGCCAACCAGAACAACTTGATAAGAGATCTCCTCCAAGCAGTCCAAGACCTAGGCAGACAGAACCCGAACCAAGCTCAACCCCTAGCACCAGCTCCTAATGCTCTTCAAACCCATGCTTCAGTGGTCGAGCAATTTCGAAGGCACAAGCCCCCTACTTTCAATGGAGCAACTGATCCACTTGCAGCCGAGGAGTGGCTTCGCAAGTTGGAGAGAATATTCCGATTAATAGGATGCACGGACGCTCAGAAGGTCCAGTGCGCTGAGTTCATGTTCTCCGGTGACGCAAGTCACTGGTGGGAATCAATGTCTCGAACTAGGACTCCGGAGCAACAATTGGCGCTAACATGGGAACAGTTCAAGGAGGAAGTGATGGATAAGTACTTTCCCCAATCTCTAAGGGATTTCAAGGAGGGCGAATTTCTTCAACTCAAACAGGGAACCATGACCCTGACGGAGTATGAACGGAAGTTTGACCAACTCTCAAGGTATGCTACACATTTGGTAGACACGGAGGCCAAGAAAATACGAAGGTTCGAGCAAGGGCTGAACTCGGACATGAGTATGATCCTTATGTCCCACGATTTCACGTCTTACCGTGGAATGTTGGAACGAGCTCATGCAATCTGGTATCAGAAGGCCAATGCGGAGAAATCGGTTCAATTGGACAACCGACAGGATAAAGGGCAGTTTAGGAAACGAAGGTGGAACGACCAAGATAAAGGAAAAAGCAAGTGACAGAACAAGAGGGCTAATGGCGGAGCCAATGCCAATAAGAGCATAGTACCGGTTATTGCGCCATGTGCTAAGTGTGGAAGGATGCATCGTGGCGAATGTCTGCAAGGAAAGAATGTTTGTTACCGATGCGGAAAGTCAGGACATATCATCAGGGATTGTCCCATGTCTGCACCGAAAAAGGATAACAGCAAGGATCAAGATCAGAAGGGGAAAGCACGAGTTTTTGCACTGACTCAGAAGGAGGCAGAGGAGAACTCCAACGTCATAGCAGGTACTCTATTGATAGCCAATATGCCTGCTTATGTATTGTTTGATTTAGGAGCTACGCACTCCTTTGCATCGACGATTTTTATGGCTAATTCTAGTATTACCTGTGATAAATCGGAGGGTATGTTAGAAGTTAGTATCCCTACAGGTAACCCTTTGAGTACTGATAAGATAGCCAAATCTGTTAGTATTGAAGTTGAGGGAAAACCTATGGAAGCAAACTTATACATGATAGAGATGAATGACTTCGATGTAATACTAGGCATGGATTGGTTGGGTAGTAATTATGCCACCATCCGATGTAAGGAAAAGGAAATATTATTTCAGAAACCAGGAGAGGAACCATTTTCCTTCTTTGGAATCAAGACAAAACCTTTTATTCGACTAGTATCGGCTTTACAAGCTGAGAAGATGTTGAGAAAAGGAGCTTGTCAAGGGTATTTGGTAAATATCCTAGGAGGGAAACAAGAGATGGTAAAGATTGAGGACGTACCAGTAGTACGGGAGTTTGAAGATGTGTTTCCAGAAGAGCTATCTGGTATTCCACCAGATAGGCAAGTGGAATTCACCATAGAGCTAATTCCTGGAGCGGCACCAATATCGAAAGCCCCATATAGAATGGCTCCGAAGGAACTACAAGAGTTAAGGAAGCAAATACAGGAACTCCTTGATATGGCATTCATACGACCAAGTGTATCTCCATGGGGTGCACCAGTGTTGTTCGTGAAGAAGAAAGATGGAAGCATGAGGATGTGTATTGATTACAGGGAGTTGAATCGATTAACCATCAAGAATAAGTACCCACTCCCAAGAATCGAGGATCTCTTAGATCAACTGAAAGGAGCCAAGGTATTTTCCAAGATCGATTTACGATCTGGGTACCATCAATTAAAAGTGAAGACAGAGGATATACCTAAGACAGCTTTCAGGACTCGTTATGGACACTACGAGTTTACGGTGATGCCATTTGGATTAACTAATGCACCAGCAGTATTCATGAATCTGATGAATCGAGTATTTCATCAGTATTTAGATCAATTTGTCACAGTCTTTATTGACGACATTTTGATATACTCCAAGAGTAAGGAGCAACATGAAGAGCATCTAAGAGTAGTCCTAGAGGTGCTACGCAAGGAGAAACTTTATGCCAAATTCAAGAAGTGTGAATTCTGGCTTGAACGAGTTGGATTTCTTGGACATGTAGTCACTGCCTAAGGGATTGAAGTAGATCCAGCAAAAGTGGAAGCAGTAACTAACTGGAAGGCGCCGACTAATGCTGGTGAAGTACGGAGCTTTCTAGGATTGGCCGGGTATTATCAAAGGTTTATTGAAGGATTTTCCAAGATAGCTGGCCCAATGACGCAACTTACGAGAAAGGGAGTCAAATTTCAATGGACGGATATCTGTGAGAAGAGTTTTCAAGAACTTAAGCAGAGGCTGATATCTGCGCCTGTGTTAACAATACCTGAGGGAACAGAAGGGTTTGTTATATACAGTGATGCGTCCAAGCAAGGGCTAGGATGTGTACTGATGCAGAATGGAAAGGTAGTAGCCTACGCTTCAAGGCAATTGAAGAAGCATGAGCAAAACTACCCGACGCATGATTTAGAGCTTGCGGCAGTAGTACACACATTGAAAATATGGCGACACTACTTGTACGGAAGTAAGTGTGAAATTTATACGGATCATAAGAGCTTAAAATATTTCTTCACACAGAAAGAACTAAACATGAGACAGAGACGATGGTTAGAGTTAGTGAATGATTACGACTGTACCATTCACTACCATCCAGGTAAGGCAAATGTGGTGGCCGACGCCTTGAGTAGGAAATTGACGGGACAGTTGACGTCACTACTCACTTGTCAAATGGAGTTAGAAAAGGACTTGGAAAGATTGAAGATTGAGGTGGTTACCACACCAAGACAAGTCACAGGGAGATTAGCAGCTTTGACCATTCGACCTACTCTTCGAGAGCGAATTATAGAAGCACAAGGTAATGACCTGTTCTTGATGAAGATCAAGGAAGAAGTTGGAACAGATAAGAGGAAAGATTTTGGAATAGCCGCAGACCAAGCATTGATGTTTAAAGGAAGAATCTGCGTGCCTAAGAATGAGGATTTGAGGAACGAGATATTAAAAGAAGCTCATTCCACCCCATACACCGCACATCCCGGTGGTACGAAAATGTATCGAGACCTCCGAGATACATTCTGGTGGAGAAACATGAAAAGGAGTATCGGACTGTACGTGCATAAATGCATAGTATGTCAGCAGGTTAAGGCGGAACACCAAAGACCAGCAGGATTGCTGAATCCTTTAGAGATACCTGAATGGAAATGGGAAAACATCACAATGGATTTTGTGGTTGGATTTCCAAAGTCAGCAAAAGGACACAATGCTATATGGGTTATAGTAGACCGATTGACGAAGGCAGCTCATTTTCATCCAATGAAAATGACTTTCAGTATGGACCAGTTGACACAGTTGTACATAAAAGAAATAGTAAGGATACACGGTGTACCTGTGTCTATTGTGTCTGATAGAGACCCAAGGTTTACATCTAAATTCTGGAAAAGCCTACAAGCAGCTATGGGAACGAAGCTGAATTTCAGTACAGCATATCACCCGCAGTCTGACGGACAGTCTGAAAGGACCATTCAGACTTTAGAGGACATGTTGAGAGCATGTGTTTTGGATCTAGGTGGTAGTTGGGAGTCATACTTACCCCTAGTAGAATTTGCGTATAACAATAGTTTTCAAGCAACTATTGGAATGTCACCGTATGAAGCTCTCTATGGAAGAAGATGTAGATCCCCTGTTCATTGGGACGAAGTCGGGGAGAAGAGAATTTTGGGACCAGAAATAGTTGAAAGGACAGTTGGAGCGATTGATCAGATCCGAGCAAGGATAAAGGCAGCACAGGATCGGCAGAAGAGTTATGCTGACACGAGAAGAAAGGATTTAGAGTTTCAAGAGGGAGAGAAAGTCTTTCTAAAGGTAGCACCAATGAAAGGTGTACTTAGATTTGGAAAGAAAGGCAAGCTACGACCCCGGTATATTGGACCTTTCGAGATACTTGATAAGGTTGGGAACGTGGCTTACCGATTAGCTTTGCCACCAGAATTGTCAGCGGTACACAATGTGTTCCATGTATCAATGATAAAGAAATACGTGCATGATCCTAATCATGTGATAAGTTATCAGACCTTAGAAGTACAAAAGGATTTATCTTATGAGGAATCACCGATTAAGATACTGCATCGAAAAGTGCATAAACTAAGGAATAAAGAGATTCAACTGGTTAAGATACAGTGGAATAATCACGGAATGGAAGAAGCTACGTGGGAGAAGGAAGAAGAAGTTAAAGTCAAGTATCCCGCACTCCTTGCCCAATTATAAAGTAAATTTCGAGGACGAAATTTATATAAGGGAGGAAGGATGTAGAGGCCCAAATCTTTTCTATAAAGCTAGGCCCATAATTGTGTGATTAACTTCACATTAGGCCCAATAAAGGAAATATAAGCCCAAAAGATAGTCCAATACATGTTTAAAGGTAAAATAATGTTTATAAAATATTTTCTTAAAAATAATTTGATGAAGATTGGACGGAATGCAAAGTATTTCATTTTATGGCTAAAAGTACACTTCAAATATTTTTAGTCTCCTTTGAGACCCATTTTCGACATAGAAAACATTTGAATTTTAAAATGATATCTGAATAAAAGTTGTAGCTCTTTGAGTTAGCTTTTCAACGCAATTTGAATCACCTCAATTGGATATCAGGAGAAAAAGTTATGATACAAAAATTGAAAGCTGTGCAGTGACAACCGGACAACCGGTCGACCGGAGAAACTAACCGGTCGACCGGAAAAGCAGAAAAACCCACGATTTTTTTGAATTAATGGCCACTACTTGCACTACTTAATTACCCTATTTAATATGACCTTTCACCCACTCCAAACCTCACCTATAAATGCCCTCTTCACTCATTTGATTTTTCACACGAAAAACACTTTCAATTTGCTTTCAAAGTTGAGAGAAAAATAGAGAGTTTGGGAGAGAAAAGGAAGGTGGTTTTTCAAGTGTTTTCCAGAAGTTTTAAGTGTGGGCAAAAATATTCTGCAAGAAGGTTTTTGTGATTTCAAAAGGCGTTTTCAAACAATAAAGAAAGGTCCAAACGTCCAAACTTCGTCAAAGTTTTGAAGTTCATCCAAAGTTTTTCAAAGTTCTTTTCAAAGTTCATCAAGCATCAAATCAAGGTAGGTAGAGGTGCATAAAGTTGTTATACGTGTTTAAGTTATAATTTTCTAGCAAGTAATGTTCTATGTTAAAGGCTAATGTTGTGTGTCAAATGGTATCGTCGGTTCGGCATGTGCCTTTCATGTCAAATGGTTCCGTCGGTGCGGCATACATTTAAAGGTTAATGTTGTGTGTCAAATGGTATCTTCGGTTCGGCATGCACCTTTCATGTCAAATGGTTCCGTTGGTACGGCATACATTTTCATGTCAAATGGTACCTCTGGGTACGGCATGTTTTATGGAAGTTCTAATGTTAATTGTTATGAAATGCTTAACTTAATCACGATTGCACCTATGACGCCTATTGAGTTTTCAACTCACGGGTTTCTACCCTATATCTACAGATTAAATGTTGATGCACCGGGTTGGCTGATGGAAGAGATGGAAGGAGATGCAATAAGCCTATGGGAACCCGGTGAACAAGTGATTTAGATTTAAAGTCTTTAATGTTTCAAATGTTATTTCCAACGTTATTTCTTTTGAGTATCTTGAACAAGTCATGATTTCATCAAATAAATTATATTCCGTGATTTTGGAAAGTTATAAAGTGTTTTAATCCAATATCCTTAAAAAAGAATGTTTAGTGTTTTAATCCAATATCCTTCAAAAAGAATGTTTGTTAAGATTTAAGCTTCCGCTAAGATATGTACACTTGTTACTAAACCACCGGTTAAGTTAAGTAAAGTAAGTAGCGTCCCGGTCCACTAGGGGTTGGGGCGTTACACATTCTAACCATTCAAATTCGAACCAGGAATAGATTCGGGTCGTGGTTATGATATATTTAATTTGTCTTGGAAAATAAAGTTAAATACACTAACATTATCGATTGTCAAGAACGCATGAACAAAACTAGATTACGAATTAAGAATTGAAATAGATAGTAATAGGTGGAGTCGAAATCCAATACAATCATCCAAAATTTGATAAAACCAATCTTTTATAGCTTTTTTAGATTAATTTAGCAAAAATAAAATCAAAATCTCTTTTATTTTACATAATTCAAATTTCTTACATAACTAGTAAACTTGAATTGAAATTTATTTTCTGTGGGACGATACTCTCAACTCACTAAATCTATTACTTGTCAATGATCTCATACGTTTGCGACTTTCGCATGAACACTGAGATTGCAAAATATTATTAATCAAATATAATTCAAATTGAAATCAACTAATAACTTATGAAGATGATATTTTTGAAACTGACACGGATTGCGCTTTTCAATCTAAAGCTAGTATGTGGTCTCAAAAATTTAGAGAATGTGGGAGAAAATTTAAAAAAAGTTCTAAAAATAAAAAAACTAAAGGAAAATAACTGATTAATAACGGAAAATATTCTCCATGTGCAAGTTGTGAAAAGAAGGTGATTTGGAGGAGAATTGTTTGTTTAAAGGAAAACCACAATGCAATAGCAGTAAAAGATTGGACACGGAGATAAATTCTATCATTTAAAAAATCGTCAAGCCAATATCTGTAAAAAATGATATAGAAGGAAGTCTCATTTATGCCTCCAGCAAAGATGCAATTGAAGAAAAACTAGGTATGTGGATCTGGACAGTAGTTGCAGTAACCATATGACAAAAGATAAAATATCTCAAGTCTCATTGCATCTGTTATACACACATTCCACAAGAAAAAAAGGCAAGTCACATGAAAACCACAATGCTGTAACAGTAAAAGATTGGACACGAAGATAAATTCTATCATTTAAAAAATTGTCAAGCCAATATCTGTAAAAAAGATATAGAAGGAAGTCTCATTTATGCCTCCAACAAAGATGCAATTGAAGAAAAACAAGGTACGTGGATCTGGACAGTAGCTGCAGTAACCATATGACAAAAGATAAAATATCTAAAGTTTCATTACATCTGGTACACACACGTTCTTCCACAAGAAAAAAAGGTAAGCCAGATGAAAAATGGACTATAGCACTAAATTGAAATGCTATCAAGTCTATAACTTGAGAACATATAAGCTAATTATCACGTAAAGTTTGACAAAGATCCTGCCTACAAGTAGGAGAGTGACCAACTCAAAAGAAAAGTTGTCATCATCCTATCATAACCACAAAAATGAAGACGTCAAGGAGAACAACGAACCATAGCCACCACAACAAGCAACTATAGAAGGATAAGTTGACTCATCAGAACCTTCACCAAGAAAAACATGAAGTTTATCAAAAATATACCAAACCTGCAACTTGATAATTGTAAGCGATGAAGTAGCTTTAAGACAATAAGAATGGAAAAAAAGCTATTATAAAAGAAATATAGATGATCGAGAAAAATGACACTTGGGAGCTTGTAGATCTTTTTCAAGAAAAATAAGTCATACAAGTTAAGGGGATGTACAAGATAAAACTTAACATTGACGGCTCAATCCAAAAGCACAAAGTAAGTCTAGTTGCCAAAAGATACACACAATCGTTCAGCATAGACAACAATGATAGATTTACCCCAGTAGCACGTCTTGACACTATGAGGGCACTAATTGCACTAACCGCATAGAAGAAGTGATACATTTACCAACTAGATGTGAAATCAACATTTCTCACTAGCTAGAAGAACTTTATGTAGAGAAACCTCATGGTACAAGGTCAAGAAGATAAAGTATTTAGATAAAAGAAGCCATGCACTATACGAATTAAACCAAGCTCCTCAAGCTTGGTACAACAAATTAACAACTACTTCACTGAGTAAGGGTTCATGATGAGCCAAAGCGAATCAACTCTATACATCACAAGGAACTAACAATACACTCGTTATTTTTTTATATGTTGATAATCTCATCTACACAAGAAACAATGGAAAAATGTTCGAGAAATTTAAGAAAAACATGATGACAACATTCCAGATGACTGATCTAGGATTTATGCACTATTTCTTTGGGTCAAAATAACTCAATTTGAAGATCAGATCTTTGTTGCGCAGAAGAAGTATACCACTAGTCTCATCAAAAGGTTCATGTTGGAAGGTTGCAAGACTTTATCAACACCCATGGATAGCAACAAACCACTCAGAAAAGAAGACTGAGATATCTACAAGGAACAAAAGACGGGCATATTGTATTGATCCACACTTGACTCAAAACTATCTGGGTATACCGGCATTAATTTGGCAAGATCAATGTACGATATGAAAAGCACATCAGGGTATGCGTTCATACCAAATTCAAGAATATTCTCATGAACGTCAAAGAAACAAGAAATTATAGCAACAATGAAAACAAGCCAATCTCTATGGCTAAAATGCACACTTAAAGATATGGGAGAAACATAATATGAAGCTACAACAGTTTATTGTGTGGCACCAAGTTTGCAATAGCAACGACCAAAAATCCTGTATTTCACATTTGAATTAAGCTTAATGGCATCAAGTAACACTTCATCAGATAAGCTACAATAAATCGATAGAACTCATACACTACAAAATTGAAGAACAATTAGTAGATATTTTCATGAATGAGCTACCACGAGCAAAGTTAGAAGTACTATTAGACATGATTGAATCTATCAAAATATGCACCAATGAGACTATTAGTTATTGGTGCATATTCTAGAAACATTCCTTCTCTAGAATTCACCAGAGATTGTTAGGAAGCAAGCAAAATAATAAATAAAATAATAGAAAATCGAAATTCTCTAGAATTGCTTCCACAGCCATTCAATTGCTATAAATTGGGAAATTACATCAAATGGAAACTGCGAAAAAGTGAAGAAAAAGTTTCCTACCATTAGTAGAAAAAGTCACTTCTATTGTACTATCCTTTCACTTTCTTCTTTAATAAATTGTAAGTTTCTCCTTCGGCTTCTCCTTACAATTAAAATTACTCCTTACAAAATCTACCCCATTTAAAATACACTAAACAATTTCAATATAAATCAAATTATTTCTCCTACCCATTATATAATCCATCAGAGACGTACTCACAGTACACAGATTTATCTAAAATGTGGAGAATGAACTCAAGAGAATAAACAATAATAAGTTCAGACCGTTAAAGAAATGTGATAGCATAAGTCTCCAAGTCGAAGTAATAAGAGAGTTCTACAGGTTCTCACACAATATTTAAAAGTAAGTAGGCAACAATAATCTTCACCAAGAAAGTAAAAAACAAGTACATTTGCCAAAACAATTTCTCCTGATATTGTTGGTTTCTGTTTATTTTAAAGAAAGGTTGATAGATCATCCGGGGCGTCAATCCAAATGCTCTCATGTTGATCTTGTTCTGCCACCCAATCATAGAACCGATTTCGGGGATGATATCTTCCACTATCAGGAGAGTAATATACACATCGTTTTCCATAATATAGAACTTTAGGAAAATAAACATTGTTTCTCATCATTCCATTGAGATCCATCCTTGCTTGGGATGACAAGAAACTTGCAAACAGTGTCGAGCCTTCTAATGTTTCCATCAATTTCCATACTTTATTTGTTTGGTCTAACTTATATGCCACTGGGTTTAAAGCAGAACAAATGTATGTTACAAAAATATCCCCATTATGCTCGGCCATAAATCTTCCATTCCACCATTTTTTGAAGCAAAATCCCTCGGGACATCTGGGTGGAGGAACAGAAAGAACATCCCAAGTACTTTCATTAGGGTTATAAACCCCCAACAAACCTGTAATACTCAAACAATAAAAAAGACCATTGCAAAAAACTATGCTGCAGACATACGACAGACTGTTTTGGTAATCAGCAGTAGTCCATTCAGTTGCTCCAGGATGACAAGTGCTAATGGTAACAAGAGTTGTGCTCACACGTTTTACTGTAAAGAGAATACAGCTTGGAGATGTTGGAGCGGCAGAAAAAGCAACAATTTGGGATCCCAGTTCTCGTCTTGGTAATTTGATATTTTCTTGCGTATAAGGACAATAAAAGAATACATGATGAGTTCTGGGCTTATACAGCAGCAACCAGCCATCCTTAGAATAACGAAGCCTAGACCCATGTAGCTCTGGTAATTCAAGCCAATAATTTTTGCGCTGAGAAGGGTCATAAAATTCATACAAGTCACCTGATTTTGGGAACAACATAAGCCAAGGAGCTTTATTGACCTTTCTGACTGCATTAGCAACAGCATGCAATCGTCTACAAACAGCAGAAGCACGGATATTATCGCTAAAGGTTAACTGAGAAATAATCAGTTCCAAAATCTCTGTTGGAAGCTTAGAAAGCTTATCTGGCTGTCCAGTTGAACCTCTTGTATCTTCCTTGATTGTTTCAGATAATCTACATTAATGATATTCAGGAAAACTCCGGATAAATGAAAGTTCGAAAATAGAGGCATTGATAATTTAAATCAAACACAATCGCCAGTAATATTTACCTCAAGCAATGGATATGTTTTCGAAAATAGAATTCCCGGCAAAAACAATCACAGGTAAAAGCTTAATTGAAATCATCCATGGAAAATACGAGTTTGCACTTGGGTTATATAGAATATAAAGGAAATTTCCACCAAGTATCCATACTGATAATATAAAACACCAACCAAACCGGTTTGCCAAATCATACATGTTTACAAGATGACCGCAAGCCAGAACTGAATCTGTTTTAGATCGTTAATAGATGCAAATCACAACGCTTCAAACCAATATGCAGTACACAATTTTCTTCCAATATTTGTTTTATTAGTGTCAACCTCAAAATCGGTATAAACAAATTCCTATCACCTAATCAAGATTTTCACTCCCCAAACTCAGTGAATTCTACTTCAACTATGAGCTAGGAGGGAAATGGCTATTTGAAAGGAGTGCATATTTAATTTTTCATGTCCTTCTTTGCTCCCAACTATGCCTACTATGATTTCTGATGAGCCCATGAGGATACTTAAGTCTTTTCTTTAATGACACGTGGCAGTTGTTGATTAATGACTTTTTACTGAATCTATTATCTTTTTAGGTTTTATTGATCTTGCCACGTGTTCTTCACTCATTGGTGGTGAAGTCATGTTTAGAAGGTTTAACATTCATATTAACGTGTGCTTTAATAACAGTTTTTGTTGGTGAAGAATAGTCCAAAAATAAATAGGAGTATTTTTTACTTGTTCCATAATTTTGCACAAGCACACCTCGTGTGCTCATCGTTTGTATTCAAGATCAAATTTATGGCGTCACATTATAAATACATGCTGACAGTGGCCTAGGTTCACACATGATTTGAACTTTTTAGAAATGCTCGCTAACATTGGCAAAGGTTCGTACATGATAAGCCCAAGATAGTATCACAAATGATGGTTAAAATAATTGCAATAGTCCCCAAAATTTGGGTTCTATGTTGCACGAACCTAAAATGTTTATGATTTTTCGAAATTTATTTTGACGCTATAGGCCTTAATAATTCGATGTAATATACGAGCCCAAAAAGTATTTGGTGAACTTTTATCTTTACGTCTTGTAAAGATGAGGTCAATGGGATGCTTAATTGAATTTTAACGAAATAGAAGTTGGATATTTTCACTTTACTTTAACGATGTAGGAAATATCTCTAGTAGTCCTTGAAGTTCGAGCCTAACTATTTATGTTAAGTAGCGAACTTGTAAAGTTAATTATGGAGTTAAATGCTGCAGTTTAGCAACAGAAGTGTGGTACTGTGAAGGGCACTTCATAATTTCATTCGTCATTGCGTGCATCAATTTGTGCATTTCAAGATGCATGTATTGTATTTATTTAATGCTAGGGACACACACACCTCATCTAATCCATCCATTCGAATTTTTTTACGCCTTTTTGTATTTAATGGCTAGGATTGGCTTGCACCCGAGTGGCCACAATTAATCCTAATGGGCTTATTTTTTTCGTTCCCTTTTCTTAAGATTCTTCTTCGACCATTTTGTAGTAGATGCTAAAGTATTTTCTTGCAACCATTATTACTTATCCCCCTTCTAAAACATTCCAAATTCTCTTCTTGGTACGTGTTTCGCATTTTTTACGTCATTTTTTTTATACATATTTTCATCTCATTCACCTTTTTTTTTTTTTTTTTTTGTACGAAATCAATTCCCATAGAACGTCTTTCCAAAGTGACTCCTAAAACAGGTCCATTAGTGCCAAAGTTGCCAGTGCTGGGTTTTGGAATGATGGTGGAAGCTCGTCATCTCCATCGTCATCATCATCCTCAGCGAACTTGCTATACTTTAGTGTAATACCTCGGACAGTTGTGTTGCCATCTGGAAAGCATGTAGATCTGTGAACTTTTAGGCAGGGTAGGGGCTACAACTTAAAGATGAGCTCATAAAAAAGTGTGAGGGTTATAATGGGAATTAGGGTGGAGCGAGGTTTTATGAAGCCTCAGAGATTTTTTTGTTAATATTACTAAGAGATATCTAGTTGAGATTAGGGATAAGTTTAATATCCACAAGGATATCGAGCTAGTCTATCCCAAACAATTTCGAAATGTAGATCACCCACCTTGTGACTGTATCGCCATCCATAGGACCTCTGTAGATATGGGGCTTAGGGTTCCTTTCCATCACTTTTTTCATGAAATTCTTAATTTTTTTCAACCTTGTTACTACCCAACTTTCTTAGAATGGATGGGCTCATATGGTTGGGTACTTCCTTCCATAGAAAACAACGCGATTAGAGGTGGAGTTATCCTCATATATTTTAAGGTCTATCTGCCACCTAGTGAAAGCCGGAACTAAAGTTAACCTTTCTCAGTTTCCCCCAAAACTTGCCTTAAATTTACGATTACTCCCAAGCAAGTGTATAATTGAAAAGAGTTTCTTCTTTCCATGAAGCAGTTTAGGTCTTTATCCTAACAATTCTAATCCCATAAAAACTATGCCTCGCTATTGTGGCGAATACCGTGAGTATTATTTAATTTTGAACTTGTTTAGTTGAGTTTTTTAGGAGACCAAGCACTCGTTGATCTTTGAATTCTCGTGACTCTGATCCCTAAGCTATGTCTAGAAGTTCAAAATATAGAGACACTACTTGACCCTTCTAACTCAAACTTCTAAAATTCAGGAGTACAGACTATGATAGGTAGTTATTCATGTGCAGTGTTCTAAACATGGGCGGAGGTAGTGGGGCTGTAGCCCACTGCCAAAGAAGCCTACAACCTAGGAGATTTTTTATTTTTTATAGGCAAAATGGTTTTATTTTTAGTATTTAGCCCACTAACCATTAATGTTACTTGGCAAGCCCAGCCCATTTCCTAAAAATAATTATTTGTGCTATCAAAAAAGTGAACAATTGTGTTGCTTTTAGTTCACGAATTGTGCATTTACTAGGTTATAGGTAACGTTATATTATAATATTTTTTGTTATATATAAATTTTTTCGTACGTTAAATTCTTAAAAAATTTGCCCCCCGCACCATTATTTCCTAGCTCGCCCTTGGTTCTAAAAAGGTTTAAGCGTGGAGTTGAAACTTTATGTTTTACGAGCTTAAGCAAGCCCACGCAAAGTTTAGGCGTAAAAAAGTGTTTTTCTTATTTATAATATTATTTAAAAGTTTAATCATTTCTAAAAATTATTTAATACTTAAAATAATACATATTAAACAACTAAAATGATAAAGTACAATATTTATTTAATAACTACTGTCAATTATACAATTTTCAAGTTTTTGAAATGCAAAAATTATAATATTTTTCATGGTTTCAATTTTCAAGTAGATAAGTCCTACTTAATAGATTTATAGGAACATCAAACATGCTTTTAGAGTTTGTAATAAAATGAGTTTCAAGAGCATAATTACATAATATAGATAATACAAAAACTTGAATCTTATTTAACTGTTTAGATGAAGTTATTTTTAACTTTGTACAGATAAAATCTTTTAAAACTTGAAATTAAAGTCAAATGAAAAGTTTTTTTTTTTATTATAAATAATAATTAGCTAAAGTAAAAAAAAAAAAAAAAAAAAACTTCAAAAAAATTACTAATGAAGAGCGTCTACGGAAGATGAAAGAAATGAAAGAAAAATTCAACCATTTGGGAATTCGAAAAAAAAGTCTAGGTGTGAAGTAAGGTGTTTTGCCCTAGCTTCGAGCCTAGATGGTGTCTAGGCAAACTTTTTAGAACACTGCTCATGTGCTACTGATTTTTTCATTTATTATTTCAAATTTAATTATTTCACATTCTGCTTTTTTGTGAAGATTAACTTTGTTGCAAACCTATCTAGGAGGTACCAAAAGAAGGCGGCGAGGACTTTTTCTCAAGTTCCAATCTCTTCCGAGGATATC